>QLPG01000544.1:0-21154 GCA_003314385.1 Gomphus sp. MG54 | reverse complement strand
GTGGACCGAGGAGTGAGGAGTGAGCGTAGGAATGAGGGATGTGACCGATATGTGCGTCCAGCCGAGAACGACTCATTGAATGGTTCGTGCTTGGTTATTAATGGAGTATTTTAGTCGGTACCGCCGAGTTATAGGGTCCTCAGCACGTGTACTTGACACTCTATGCTAATCTTTAGATTCCCCTTCACCAGCATGCTGCCCTGGGGTAGAGCACCTGCTTATGTTTCCCTTACACCAACCTAGTGTTAAGAATATAAGCAGTGAGGTTGTAACTTCACAAGGTTCAGAGCAGGGCTAGGCTTCAGCTTATGTATATGCTTTGCTGTCCAGATCTCATTGGATCTCCAATTTTAAGGGTTCTAAGGTTTCAGAGGTGAGTGAGATTATCTTAGTTGATATTCTGACTATAGAACAACTAATTTACATGCATATTATATACTATTGAGAAATGTATATATATATATTTGTATAAGTAAATGTACTATCACTATAACATGTTGTATCAGCTCTTTGTAGTTCTCATATTTCTGTTTTATCACTCTCAGTTATCATCATATAGTATATTTTGTTTTATCTCCATGTTTCTCAGAGATGGCTTAGGGAGTTACAAAGCAGTGACATAGGAGGAGATTGCTTGCATATACATGAGATGCATATGTGTACCTACCAAACTGGTACAGGCCCATTGTGAGGGAAATATTGAGGGAGCCATCCTACAAATGAGGAAGTACTGGATAAAGGCTTCTTACCATACAGATAAACTTCAACAGTTCCATATGATAGCACACATTCAATTTGGATCCCACTTGCAATCTATGACTGATCAATACCAAATACAGACAGATTGTATCATTCCCACTCAAGGGCCAAATGGATGGATTCAGGAATACATACAATGGTGGGCATAACAGAGAGTCTGGATTGCATGTCAGAACGGAATGTTATTTGATAACAAATAAGAAATGGTCACCAGGTCTTATCACTGATACATATCTTTCATAGTTAGGGGGTTCCTTATATGGAAATTACTGACCAAGCTTACTGAGAAGTTGTATACAAATAGTAGAAGATTTGTATAATCATTCTAGTATTAACAAACAATATTCCCCACAACTTGTTAGCCAGTCCTATAACCTCTTTTCTCTACCTCTGTCAAGTACATGTACCGAGACCCGGTTATTTGGCAGTGCCAACCGAGCAGCCATCTTATGTTTACATCCAAGTGACTATGCCACATGCATATCACTTGGTACACCAGTCTTGACTCAGCACATCCACCACCCATACGCCTACTCACCCCTCAGTCCATCTCACCTCGGGACTTCTGTCCTTGTTTTATCCTCGGTCACAGACCTTGTTATATAGTCAGGCATGTCCTATTGTCCTATCCTTGGCCACATTTCTATTATCCTATCCTTTATTGTTCTATCCCTGTTTTGCATCCCTTCATTCTAATTTTACTCGTTGTGGACAATAACCACATGCTCTGCATATCTTGTTATCTCACATTCCATATTCCACATGTCGCTTCTTAAACCTATATAAGTAGGACATGCATGTACATATTTCCTCATTCTGGGTATCAACTAGGCTTAGGCCCTTCTACCTTCTTCCCCTCTGTTAAGTCCTCAACTCAGGCCAGCATCATCAACATCCTCCCGAGTATCTGTCTGTTGCAAATTGGTGGCACGCACGGCAAGTAGGGCACAATGCACGAGTACGTTGAAGCCAATGCCACTACTCTTGGCCTGCAGGACTTGGCCATTGTCTGCCCAACACCCTTTGGCAGTACCGAAGTCTGTCAGTACCCAAAGCTTGACAACCTCAAGTCACAGACACCAGCCCAAACAATATATTTTAAGCCTGATCATTGTTTGACTTAGATGCAGACAAAAAATATTACATCTATCATTTTCTCTATGAGGTGCTATAGGACTTACACAAGAGCTTCCAAGATCACTTTTCTACTCAAAAAAGTGTTAAGTACACATTACCAAGCATCAGTTCACTTGGTCATACCAGCTGAATGCTAAATGTCTAATTCCACACACAGGTGACCAAGTCACTTACAAGTCATATAGTGTGTTGGTCTCTGCTTGGTATATTCATCATTCACATTTCCTTTTACTCATCATCCATTACTCCTACCCTGCTTATTCTTTTATGCTCTGTTCCCGTTCCCCCTCTGGATGTTCCTATTGCTTTATTTTTGGTCATGCTCTATTGTGTTATTTTTGGTCATCCTCTATTGTTCTATTTTTGGTTATGTTCTATTGTTCTTGTAGGATGTATATATGCACCTCACCCCTGAGAGTTCAATTTGCAATATATTTCAAATTTCTATCGTTTTCGGTGTCAACCTGTGCACAATTTGCTTCTAATTTTTTTGATATTTTATCTGTATTTTTATCCTCAAAACTGAAGGAGTTATTCTATATTTACAATGTACACTACTGATGTGTCCTTGCACACACATGATGTGATGTGCATGGCCGGCTCTCTGGAAAGGGACCAGTAGTTTGGCTCCATACCAAAGTGGTGGTTAGGGGCTGGCTCAGGCATATATGTGGGTAAAACATCACCCATGCATGCCCTCCTCTTCAGTGGTTGACACAGACTGAGGAGGTGAGCCTAATGTATAATTTAGTGTATTCTAGCAACTTATTTTGATTCTTTTTCCTTGTAGAATAATATGTTAGGTATAATTCTTGAATAAAATTAGTGGTTGACACACACTGAGGAGAATAATATTTTAGATTATCCAATAAATTTCTTTAAACTACTGTGCAAGTTGCTATCAAGTACACGATGCCAAGCTCCAATTCACTTGGTAGTACCGACTGAACAACCCTTACCATTTAATTCCACACACCAGTGACAAGTCATTCCTTACTAGTATGTGGTCTCAGCTTGGTACATTCAGCTCATCATTTGGTTCACTCTCCTCATCCTATCCCCTCTATTCTTTGTTACTCTTTCATTCTCCATCTTTCTCTTTGTCAGGCCTCGGTAATGCTGAAGGTACAGGTGAGAACAGGCCAATTTCTATAGGCTAGTCATAGTGGCTTGGCTTCAACATGCTTGTGCATTGTGCCCTACTTCCTCTGTGTGCCACTGATTTGGGACAGAAGAGATGCTCGAGGGGATGCCGAGAGTATCAGCCTAAATGGAGGACTTCTAAACAGAGGGAGGAGAGCAGGAAGGTATAAACCTAGTTGATACTCAGACTGAGGACTATGTACATGCATTTGCTACTTATATAGGTTAAGAAGCAGAATGTGGAATAAGGGTGGCATAAGACATGGAGAAAAGAATAAGGTATAGAGACCATGTGGATGTATTGTCCACAGCAATCTAGAATACAAGAATACAATGTAAATGAGAATAAGACAATGAGATATGACCGATAATAAACAAGTAGGAGTGTGAGGGAAAATAGAACAATAGAGGGTTGCCAAATATAAAACAATAGGGCTGCGACTGAGTGATAATTGAATAGTGAATCTCCTGAGGGTAAATGGGCAAAGGGAAGGATGGGGAATAGAAGAATGATAAAGAATAGGAGGGTGGTGCAGGGAAAGTGAACCAAATAATGAACTGAATATACTGAGCTGAGACTAGGTACTATTGAGGAATGATTTATCACTAGCATGTGGGATTAATGATAAGGGTTGTTCAGTTAGTACTACGGAGTGAACCAGAGCTCGGTATTGTAGGCTTGATATCTTTACCCATTTCCCCTCAGAACATTTACTATTCACTTATTAGTCAGCTGTTAACGGGTCACACCCATACAGATGGACTGCCCTCCTACCACTACCTTCCATGCAAAGGCCATCATCCCCCTTCATACAACTAGTATTCAAACAACTTGCACTGCCGATAGTGGATTCTGATAGTGGGCTGAATGTCCCCTGGCAGGACAGATCGCACGATTCTCTTGCCACACATATAACAGAAGTGGCTGTATCCTGTTTGTCCCTGTGTTAGTAAATGTTTTTGTTATCCTCATTGAAGCACAGACTGTAATGAGTGGTAAACTGCTAAGGGTTCCACCACTACAGGATGTGGGAACATATACCTGCAGATAGGCATCCAGATATACTTTGGCATAGAACATTCATTTGTTTTGTTTTAACATACCCTCCAAATACCATTCTATGTTGCTCACATAATGCCTAGTGCACTCTGTTGATCTTCCATGAGGACATGCAGGAGGGCCTTCATAAAAATGTCTCCAGTATTCTCATCTCCAGGTATGTGATATGGTATAATTGCTTTCTTTTATTCACATCACATATCCAGTGCATATTCACAGCCAGGTATTTTATATGTCTGTGATGTTGTAGATCCATTAAGATAGTGAGAGCTGACTGGCTGGCAATGAACATTGGTGAGGCATCCTTCACATTGAAGCTGAGCTCCTTGAATAAGGACCACTTCCACAGTGTTTCCTGTCCTGCAGCTATGGTGGAAATATATTCCACTTCTGTTAAAGAAAGTCCAATTTTGGACTGCTTTTTTACTTGACTAACCTATGATGCCCATGCCAATTCTGACCACATATCCCCCAATGGATCATTGAGTATAGAAGTACCTGGCATTATCTGAGTCACTATAGGTTATGAATGAATGTGGGGAGAGGGGCTTCACAATACCACATTATGTTATCTTGAGGTTGATCATTCCCTTCAGATGTGTTAAATCCACATGTCAGGTGCTTATATAACAGATACCAAAGGGTTCTGTGGGTGTCCACAGGGGTGGAAGTTCTGAGGATGAAGGGGGTTGAGGGTCATAGGGTTGAGAGTTGAGGAAAAAAAAGGACAGAAGGTGGACAATGAAGTGCTGGGACTTAGGGTGGCGGTTGGTTTGTGGTGAGGACTTATGTGATTAGTTGTACAAGTGTTCAAAGTCAGAAGGGACTTGGCTTCAAATTATGTGTTGTACCCTCCTCAACTATCTGTCTCTAATTTTGGAAAGTTAGAAACATGTGAGAGGCTAATTTAGAATTAGGCCAGCAACTTAGGTCAGAAGTAAGATGCAAATTGAGTCAATATTCATACTAGAAAACAGTCCAGTCAACTGGGGGGTTATATACATGTAAGCTACCTTGTATTTTCTACTGTCCAGTTTAAAGACAAGGGGAGGGGTGAAATACAAGGGGCAATAGAAACAAAGAACAAGGGAGTAAGGTATGCAGTGATCCTTTGAGGTACCTACTGTAAAGTGGGATTGTAGTTGTGGGATCACAGGACTTCAGAATTGCAGAATCATGGGTCATGAAAGGAATTGGAATCATAGAGAAGTTCAGGATCATGGAGTCGGATGTAGGGGTCAGTATTCAATTGATGTGATTGGAAGGTTATCGGAAGTAGGTGGAAATGGTAATAACTGTCGACTAGATTGATCTGGGGCATAAACAATAACAGGGAGTTAAAATGGTCACCTGATGTAGTGACCCAGTCACATGACTTTAGAGGGTGGGAACAGATTATATATGACTGGGGGAGACCTGCTTATATAAATGCTGACCAAGAAAATGGGAGCAGCTTTATACCTTTGATATGAATATGATGAGGTACTAGCTTTAGCAATCTAGTCATTGGCAAATACGAGTAGTAGTCCAGTTGAACCTATGCTATCTAAATAAAAGGCACTTGTAGATCTTTCCAAGATGGAATAGATGGGATAGGTAGAATTGAATGTGGCTGAGAACATGTGGATAAATGTATGTCAGATTAAATTGCTAAATAAGGTAACAGAGACTTTGCTAATGAGATCCTAATAGGAACAGGGGGTAGTTTGTTATGAATAGTCTTTAGATTATACCACATTTTCACTGGATTGTCTATATGTGCATCAATGTGAATGTGCTATGATACTATTCAATTCCACCACTCTACTTTTGCTACTAGTATTGCAGTTATTCCTTCAGGTTCCTTCTTATCTCTAGTAACAATCCACAGCACTTTGACCCTCTTGAGGTTTCAGGCACCGGTACTGCTGATGATGCATGGGCTGAGCACTATAGTAATAATGCTGACTTTACGATGCTAGAGGGAGATGGCCAAGTTCTGCAGACCGGTTGGAGTGGCTTGTTAAGTCCGCATATCAGGCGCTTAGCTAGTACTTCCGAAGGGGCTATCCGGGTTAGCGTGGAGGTCCGTAACAGGGCCAAGGACCGAAGTCGGAAGTTGGACAGACTATGGACGGAGGCGGAAGTGCCGGGAATTTAGGGTTGGTCACGGAATGGTTCAATCCGGTCACTGAGGTGTTCGAGGTCAAAGGGACTTGGCTTCAACTTATGTGTTGCACCCTCCTCGATCGTCTGTCCCTAATTTCGGAAAGGAGGTGGGAGTTTACCAGAAATGAATCGGAAACTAGGTGGTAGACTAAGTCGATATTCATACTGGCAAACAGTCCAGTCGACTGGGAGACTATATACATGCGACTATCCTTGTAAAGTAGGGGACAAACGGTTTCCGCTAAGGTCACATGATGTGACAGTCACGGTCACAAGCGCAAAAATTTTTGTCATTGAAAAAAAAATTTGTATTCTGCTACAGAGGATGGCAATTTTTTGTGGAAATAATAATTGAGATACATTATATATAACATCAGCCTTGTCTGACTTAGCTAAAATAGCATCTGGCATGATGCCAGATCCTCATGCAAAATGGTGGATGTGACAGTTGAGTCACGTGACCTTAGCGGAAATGGCCGGCTGCAACAATAATATCCTACCTCTACCTTACCTGTGGGAATGTCTTTCTATATATGGAATATTTCCTTATATAGGTGATTACATCAGCGCAAAAATTTTGTGACTGAAATTTTTTTGACAGTGTCAGACTGCTTAAAAAAAGTGTTTATGAATTTTGAGAATATGTTTGAAAGTTTGGATATACTACACTTGCAATTTTGATTTTTTTCAAAAATTAAAACCACCAATATGTACATATAGTTCCATGCCATTGATCTGTGGTCTCAGAATAATTTTTTTGTCAATGCTGCCAGATCCTTGTGCAAAATGGCAAGCGTGACACTTGAGTCACATGACCTTAGCGGAAACCGTTTGTCCCCTACCTTACTATCTTTGCCGGTCATAAAACAAGGAGAAAGGAAGTACAAGGGGTCAATAGGAAAGAAGAATATGGGAGTAAGGTACGCGATAGACTGGTGCATCGGTTATCAAGATGCGGAACCTTGGTCATGGGAACTGGGATTGGACTAGCGGGGGCTCGGACGTTATGGGACAGGAACCACGGAAAGTGATCGTTTGTCCTTCGGTGGTCGGGGAGGTTTTGGAAATGGGGTAGGTGGTTGTGGGGGTTGGTATGGGTTTGTTGGGGGCATGGGACGTAACAGTACCCCCCCAATAAGACCGAGCCCTCGAGGTCCTTGGCTGTCGAACGATGTATGGGGTGGTCAAGGCTGGTCGTTTGGCCTCCCTGGGCCTGGCTTGAGTGGATAGGCACGGTGAAAGTCCGAAGCTACCTCCCTCACATGGTTCAGTTCTGTGGCAGGGAGCCAGGAGGTTTCTTCTTCTGTTCCCTTGTAACCAGCCCATCTGACTAGGTATCAGAGTTGGCAGCCATAACGGCGATCGATCTTTGAGTCCAGGATTTCCACTATTTCGTATTCAGGTTCCCCATTGATTTTTATTGGTGGCTGTGGTGATATCGCACGGTTGGGGAAGGTGTTGGGGGTTGAAGGCTCCAGCATTGAGACGTGGAAGACAGGGTGGATCGACCTCATGTTTTTCGGAAGGCGAAGGGTGTAGGATACCAGTCCTACTCGAGCTATGACCTCATAAGGGCCTAGGTATTTCTCGGACAGTTTCCGGGAGGGTCTTGTGGTCCAGATGTTGTCTGATTTGAGGAAGATTTTGTCTCTGACCTTGACCTCTGGTCCTTGGGAATGGTGTTGGTCTGCAGAGGCAGCCTAGTGTTGTTGGGCCATGGCTATGTTTCTGCAGAGCTCCTGGTGTAGTTCATCTAGGACCACTGCGAAGTCGTGCGCCCTTGAGGAGGCCAGGTCTCGCTCGGGGTAGAAGGTGATGTCCAGGTGGTATCCTTTATTGGCGAAGAAGGGTGAAATTCCAGTTGTTGTGTTGGGGGCGTTATTGTAGGCAAACTCTGCGATTGGGAGGAGGTCTGTCCAGTTGTCCTGCTGGTAATTGCAGTAGACCCGGAGGTATTGTTCCAACGTTTGGTTCATCCGTTCAGTTTGTCCATCACCTTCTGGATGGTATCCAGAAGTGAAGTGTAGTTTCATGTCTAGGGCCTTCCCCAGGGACCTGAAGAAGGAAGACATGAATTCTGTTCTGCGGTCCAAGGTAATGTGCGATGGGACCCTGTGTTTTGAAAATACATGGAGCACGAACAACTTGGCTAGGAGGGGGGATGTGATGGTGTCGTGGGTTGGGATGAAGATGGATTGTTTGGTGAGTCGATCTATGATGACGAGGATGGAGTTGTAGCCGGCCAACAGGGGTAGTTTTTCGATGAAATCCATTGATATGGAGTTCCACAGGCATATGGGAACCAGTAGCTGTTTCAGGAGGCCGTACGGTTGGTATCTTTGTGTTTTGGTGTACATGCAGGTTGTGCAGGACTTGATGTAGGACTTCACGGTTTTTCGGAGTCTGGGCCATGTATACTCTCTCCTGATGAGGTCGAGCATCCAAATTTGTCCGAAGTGTCCAGAGACGGGGTGGTCGTGCTTGTCTTGTAGGATTCATAGGCAGAGGTTGTTGCTGTCTGGGACGTAGATATGCTGGTTGAGGAGGAGGAGGTTGTCTGGTGTGGCCGACCATTTTCTGTTGGGGTTGTCGAGTTTTTCCAAGGTTTCTGGATCGTTTCGGATTGCTGCACAGATGTCATTGTGGAGTCATTCTGTGTCCATTATTGTGGCTGCTCGTAGTGACGGGAAGTATAGTGCCATGGCTCATAGGAAGGCGGATAGCTGTTCTGTGGAGAAGACGGGTCGGAGGTTGTGAGGGTTGATCGTGGCGTAGTTGTTCCCTCCCTCTCTGGGGTCGACGTCCCATCGTCTGGTTAGTGCATCCGGTTTGGCTCCGAGGTGTCCCAGGCAGAAACGGATGGTCATGTTGAATTGTGAAAGGTATTCCAACCATCGGACTTGTCGGTAGGTGAGGAGTTTGGTCGTCGAGAAGTATTCCAGGTTTTTGTGATCTGTTACAACGTCAATGGGGTGGGGTGCACCTTCCAGGTAATGTCACCAGGTTTTGAAGGCCTCGAAGATGGCGAGTAGCTCCTTATCATGACATCATAGTTTAGTTCTGGGGGTGAAAATGTCTGGGAGTGGAAGGCAATCGGGTGTATCTCATTGTCCATGGGGGAGATTATGGATAAGATGGCCACCAGGGTGTAGTTGGAGGCGTCCGTCTCAACGACGAGTTGGGAGCCGGGGGTCCATTGGCTTAACACTGGGGCTGTGGTGAAGGCCTTCTTGAGGGTTTTGAAGGATGTCCTGCAGGCTTCGGAGAAGTTCCAAGGTGTATCTTTTCGTGTCAAACTGGTTAGCGGGATCGTGATGTCGGAGTAGTTGAAAATGAAACGTCTATAGAAGTTTGTGAATCCGAGGAAGGACTGGACGTCCTTGACTTTGCGCAGTTTGGGCCAGTCCTGGATCACCTTGATCTTGTCGTTAGCCATGGTGAGGCTGTTCGGAGACAGAATGTATCCCAGGTATTCCACTGTGTCAGCATGGAATTGGCATTTGTCTGCACAGGCATACAGGTGGTTGGTTTGGAGTCATTTTAGGACTTCGTGCACATGTTTCTTGTGTTCTTCCAGGTTGTTGGAGTATATCAGGATGTCATCTAGGTATACCAGTACCGATATGCCAAGGAGGTTGGAGAAGATGTCGTTCATGAGGCGTTGAAAGGCAGCTGGAGAGTTGCTCAGTCCGAAAGGCATGACGTGCCATTCGAAGGATCTGTAGCGCATGCGGAAGGTGGTTTTCCACTCGTCGCCTTCTCGGATGCGGACGAGGTGATACGTGTGTCGTAGGTCTATTTTAGTGAAGATTCTAGCCTTACGGGGGCTGTCGAGTAGGTCAGAGATGTGGGGCAGCGGGTACCGGTCCTTTTTTGTGATTTTGTTGAGTCCTCTAAAGTCGACGCATAATTGTAGGAACCATCCTTCTTTCGGGCAAACAGGACGGGTGCCCCACCAGGTGAGCAGGATGGGCGGATGAAACCCATGGATATGTGTTCGTCCAAGAATTCGCATAGCAATTTCAGCTCACTTTCTGATAAGGAGTAGATGGGGCCGAAGGGGGGTGAGGCTCCTTCCTCCAAGTCTATCTTTAGGTCGTAGGGTCTGTGTGGGGCCAGGGTGTTGGCACACTTTTTACTAAAGACGTCCTGAAATTTGTGGTATTTGTTTGGGACATTGGATAGGTCTACGGGGCCGTCCTTGGTTCTGTCAAGGTCGGAGAATAGTAGTTGAAAGGTCTGGGTACCCTCCATCTTCGAGATGTGGGCGAATGCTGCTGCATTGATCAATGCCACCTTGGGCACGACGAGTGGTTTTCTCAGGGGGTCAGGTGAATGGCGAGAGGAGGCTATAGGTTTGGGTGGTTTCACGGAGTCAGTCGGCGGCGGGGGCTTGAAGGATAAGTTGCCCAGAACCCAGTCAATCGTTGGATTGAAGCAGGTGAGCCAGTTATGTCCCAAGACCACTGCACAGCTCGAGTCTAGTGGAGTTACAAAAAAAGTCACAGAGTATCGTTCCCCTTGGGGGAAGTGGACCGGAAGTTCAATGGTCTTGCAAATGGAGGAGTTGGAGGTCCCATTGAAAAGTCTTAGCGGAATAGGTGTGATGTCTTGGCACTGAAGCTAGATACTAGTCCCAAATCCAGGAAGCAGTGTGTCAATCCTGAGTCGACGAGCATGTTCAGGTGTTGTCCTGGTAGGGAGTCAGAGGTTAGGCGAATGGTCAGTGCATTCGTACTTGAGAGGGTGGATGCGTTGAGTCGGAGTATGATGGGAGTGTCAACAGCTTTGGAACATTCCTTCGTCTGTGCCGGGGTTGTTGCTGCCGAGTTGGTGCTTTCCTTCTTGGGGCATTTTCTGGCCCTGTGGCCTGCTTTGCTGCTGAATAAGCAGAGGTCTTGCCTGAAATGGCATTGTCATTCCAGGGGCATGAGTTTCCCATTCTTGTCAAGTTTGGACATCCATTGGTGGTCAAGTGCCCAGGTGAGTTCCTTGGTGACTTCCGATTTTCGTTCCCAATATCATGTGTCAATGGATCGGGACAGGAGGTGAAGTTCCGGAAGGGAGGATGGTTTTCCTATTCTAGCTATTTCGTCCCTAATTCTCCCGGGGAGCCCCTTATAGTATTGATGGCGAAGGGCAGAGTCGTCCCAACGGGTATGGGTGGCAAGGTGGTTGAACTCAACCATATATTCCATGACGCGTTGGTCGTTACACATGTGGAGTTTCTTGAGGTCCAGTTCCACTTTGCCTTCCGGGTCATGGTGGCCAAAATGTGTCTTGAGTTTGGAAGTGAATTTGTCATAATCGTGGAGCCAGAGGGGTTCGTCATGGGCGGTGAAGGTGGGTTTGAAGGTAGTCCAGGGCAGTTCCGGTTAGATACGATAGCGCATAGGTTACTTTGGTGCTACTGGTGTTGAAGGTTTCTGGGTCATCCTGGAAAATTAGGTTGCACTGTACAAGGAAGGTTTGTAATTTTATGGGGTTGGAACCGTCGAAGGGGTCTGGGCTTTGAATTTTTGCAGGAGGTCTCGATTTCTTGGAGATAGCTAGGCTGTTTGCTAGCGTAGTGATGGCTTTGGCGAGATTTGTCATGTTTTCCAGTGGTACGGGGGCACTCTTCGAGAGTGGTGCCCGTAGAAAGAGGGGTCTCGTGCATGCTCCTAAAAATCTTGCTCATGCCTTATTTTTCATGACGATCAGGAGTGTGAGTACGAATATACTGTTAAGTCTGCATGTTGGGTGCTTAGCTAGTACTTCCGAAGGGGCTATCCAGGTTAGCGTGGAGGTCTGTAACAGGGCCAAGGACCGAAGTCGGAAGTCGGACGGACTACGGACGGAGGCGGAAGCGCCGGGAACTTAGGGTTGGTCGCGGAATGGTTCAATACTGTCACTGAGGTGTTCGAGGTCAAAGAGACTTGGCTTCAACTTATGTGTTGCACCCTCCTCGATCGTCTGTCCCTAATTTCGGAAAGGAGGTGGGAGTTTACCAGAAATGAATCGGAAACTAGGTGGTAGACTAAGTCGATATTCATACTGGCAAACAGTCCAGTCGACTGGGAGACTATATACATGTGACTATCCTTGTACTATCTTTGCCGGTCATAAAACAAGGAGAAAGAAAGTACAAGGGGTCAATAGGAAAGAAGAATAAGGGAGTAAGGTACGCGATAGACTGGCACATCGGTTATCAAGATGCGGAACCTTGGTCACGGGAACCAGCATCAGACTAGCGGGGGCTTGGACGTTACGGGATGGGAATCACGGAAAGTGATCGTTCATCCTTTGGTGGTCGGGGAGGTTTCGGAAACAGGGTAGATGGTTGTGGGGGTTGGTATGGGTTTGTTGGGGGCATGGGGTGTAACATGGCTTGGGTTCAACATACTTGTGAGTTGCGATCTACTTTCCGTGCATGCCACTAATTTGGAACAGATGAGATACTTGGGAGAGTGCTGGGAGTGTTGGCCCAAGTAAAAGACTTTATGTAGAAGCAGTGAGACTCTTAATCTGTAGTTGGGGGTTGCAGATAGGGTTTTCTGGGGTTTTTCCACACTAGGATATCAGAGAGTCAGTGTGACAAATAGGGGAATAGTTCCCTAGATTTTCTTATGATTTTATATGTATTTATCGATAGGGAAAGTATTGCCCTATGGCAACTCTACTGGGAGCTGAGTCCCGGGTTTACTCTCTGCCTAGGTGCCGTACCGGGAAACCAGCCTGGGTGCCAAAGCATAGGTTTATATGTTTGTGGTCCTCCCACAAGTCAAATATAATATGTGATGATAGATAATATTATATAGTGTTGGAAACCCAACTGTAGCCTGGCTTTGCTGTACAACAAGTAGTTGGAGTTCTAGTCCGAGATAGGAAAGTGTACTTGGCGCTTAACCTTCGGTTCAGCATGAGTGATAGGTTTATAGTTGTAGCCTAATGGCTAGCGATGTGGGGAGAAACTACAATTGTAATTGCTTGTTTTTACTACTACAAATTGCTAGTACTTTATATAAGATAGGAAACCTATTTATAAGTGAAAACTTCACAGAGTGAAGTTAGAAGCTGACTGTCAAGTACACGTACCGAGGACCTGATAACTCAGCAGTACCGACTAAAATACTCCATTAATAACCAAGCATGAGCCATTCAATGAGTCGTTCTCGGCCAGACGCACATATCGGTCACACCCCTCATTCCTATGCCCACTCCTCACTTCTCGGTCCGCCTCACCTCGGCACTTCCTGCCTTTGTGTTATCTTTGGTCATGGCCTTGTTTTACAATCGGGCACTTCCTATTGTGCTAGGGCATGTCCTATTATTCTGTCCTTCATTGTTCTATTTCCACCCTACATCTCTTATTCTAATTTTACTCGTTGTGGACAATAACCACATGCGTTGCATACCTTGTTGTCCCACATTCCTTATTCCACATGTCGCTTCTTAACCTATATAAGTAGGACATGCATGTACATATTTCCTCATTCTGGGTATCAACTAGGCTTAGGCCCTTCTACCTTCTTCTCTTCTGTTAAGTCCTCGACTCAGGCCGGCATCTTCAGCACCACCCTGAGTATCTGTCTGTTGCAAATACAGTGGCACGCACGGCAAGTAGGGCGCAACGCACGAGTACGTTGAAGCCAACGCCACTACTCTTGGCCTGCAGGACTTGGCCATAGTCCGCCCGACCTTTTGACAACACCCTTCAGCAGTACCGAAGTCCGTCAGTATCTGACTCCTGACACTGACCCAATGCGGCTGTATGTGTGGTATACATGCATATATGCGGTGGGAATGATATAGAGGAAAACTTCACAGGGGAAGTGATAGAAATAGAGCAAAATAGGAAATAGACTGAATAGAAAACCACAAGCCAGTGTATCCCCTTCCCAATGTGTCCAGATGAGGTGAGCCTGCCCTTGGGATTAGGTATGGGGCCGGGCAGACAGTGTCATGGAAAACGTGCTCCTAAATCCACGAGAATATTTGTGAGTGTTCCTCATAGTATATGGAACTTTGGTGTAAAGCTGCACCTTGATTGGGTAATATTTGGGGGAGATATTGGAGCTTTAGTGTGGGAAATATATATAAAATGACTCAATAGTCCCTGGTTCTAACACTTTAGACAAAAGAAGGGAGGGCAAGAAAAGTTGATATTCAGAGTGAAGAACTATCTACATACATTGCACTACTTATATAGGTTAAGAAGTGAGATGTGGAATAAGGAATGGAGAACAATAAGGTATGTAGAGCATGTAGAGGTATTGTCCACAATGATCAAGAATAGAATGAAGGAATGTAAACAAGAATAGAACAATGAAAATAAGATAATAGGAATGTGGCCAAGAATAGGATAATAGAAAGTGACCAAATATCAAACAATAGGGTCATGGCTGAGGATAAAAGAATAAAGAAATGTCCTGAGGTAAAACAGGCCGAGAAATAAAGAATAAATTGTAGGGTGTATATATGCACCTCACCCCTGAGAGGTCATTCTGCAATATATGTTCATTTCTTATCGTTTTTGGTGTCAAACTGTGCGCAATTCATTGCTGTATTTTTCGAAATTTTGCTTGTATTTTTACCCTCAAAACTGAGGGAGATATTTCATATTTACTGTATACTACTCACACATGCTTACACATGCATGATGCAATGCATGTAGCCGGCTCCCTGGATAGGGACCAGTAGTTTGGCTCCATACTGAAACGGTGGCTTAGGGGCCAGCTCAGGCATATATGCAGGTGAAACACCACCTGTGTATGCCTTCCTCCTCAGTGGTTGACTACACTGAGGAGGTGAGCAGAATGTATGATTATATGGAGAATAGTGACTGATTTCTTTTTATTTACACTGTAGTTTAATATTTTAGGTATATTCTCAAATAAATACTCAGTGGTTGACTACACTGAGGAGTTTAATATTTTATATTGTGTAATAAATTCTCCAAACCACTGTGCAAGTTGCCTATAATCTTACATAAACGAGGTGGGGATTAATGGATAATGAATGGGGGAAGAGTGGAAGAGGGATGGGAATGGGGAGTGTGGACAAAATGATGAACTGAATGTACCAAGCCAAGACCACATACTAGTGAGGAATGGCTTGTCACTGGTGTGTGGGATTAAACAGTAAGGGTCATTCGGTCGGTACTATTGAGTGAACTGGAACTCAGTATTGTGTACTTAACATGAGGACACTTTCTGTCACCCACATTGAATTCATATAGTTAGAACCATTCAACTTGTTATCCACCCTCAATTTACTAACCTCTACTGTGGCACTCATGTCATTACTAAAATAGCATCCCAACCCAGAGTCCAAATGGTTGTTTTGGGTATAGCACGGTCCTAATGACACACAAGCCTTTACTTACTAGCAGAAGCAATACATTGTTTGGCCTGGCAGAGGGATGAAAAAGAGGTAATATGTCTGATAAAATAAGTATTACAGCAGGAATTGGAGAGGTAGATATGCATCTTAGGGTTGTTCATGGCATATGGGTACTTAATTAGGCACCCAAAGTATTGGGAATATGAAATAGATAGGGTGCATGTCACCAAAACACCAAAAACAATAGAGGCAAGTAGTGTCAGGCACTGGTACTGCTGACAATGCATGAGCCAAGCACCATTGCAATAGTGATGACTTCACAATGCTGGCAGGAATTAGCCAAGTCCTGTAGACTGATTGGAGTGGCTTGGCTTTAACATACTCATACATTGTGCCCTACTTTCCATGCATGCCACTAATTTGGAACAGAAGGGAAACCCAGGAGAGTGCCGAGAGTGTTAGCCTAAGTAAAGGACTTCAGACAGGAGGAGGGAAGAGAAGAAGGCATAAACCTAGTTGATATTCAGAGTGAAGAACTATCTACATACATTTGCTACTCTTATAGGTTAAGAAGCAAGATGTGGAACAGGGTGGCATAAAGAATGGAGAACAATAAGTATGGAGAGCATGTGGAAGTATTGTCCACAATGATCAAGAATAGAATAAAGGAATGTAAAGGAGAATAGAACAATGAAGATAAGATAATAGAAATGTGACCAAGAATAAGATAATAGAAAATGACCGAATATAGAACAATAGAGTCATAGCTGAGGATAAAACAATAGAAAAATGTCCCAAGGTAAAAAGGGCTGAGGAATAAAGAGTAGAAAGGGGTGGGATTAATGGATAATGAATGAAGGAGGAGTGGATGAGGGATAGGAATGGGGAGTGTGGATGGTGAATATGCCAAGCCGAGATCAATATATCAAGTGACTTGGTCACTTGCACATGGATATAGACTGATTGCTCGGTTGGCACTGCCGAGTTACTGGAGACTCAGTATGTGTACTTGACAACTAGATGCAGAGCAGGTGTGTAATGACAAAGTGATGCTGGAGTATGCTGAAAGATGATGGTCCAAAGATAGATGATTAGAGAGAGTTATATGTAGAGAAAAGGGTTAGGGTCCATAATCTACAGGTGGAGAATTCTGAGATCTAAACTGTCAAAGAGAGTAATGGGAGAACAGATGGTGAATGCTCTGTCAAAGAGAGAATTCCCACAGTCTCCAAGGATTAATTGTACATTTGCTTATCTAATAAGTTCCCATACAACCAATAATTCATAGGAATGCAAATTGCATGCAGGATAAAATTACCACAAGCAAATTTGATTTTCAAGCAGTTGACGCTGAATTACCCCAGTTGCAGAACTGCTGTAGCAACATCAAATTACATAAATCAAACAGTTTAGATAATTTATGGTAATATAACATACATGTACATGGAGGGCACAAAACACTTTTAATGAATCAAAGTCAAGTAGAGGAATGTATATACTGTACTAAAGTTGAGACAAGTATATAAGTTCTACTTAATTATTGTCCCAGCTGCAGTACCACCATATAAATTCTTCTCAGAGACTTTGATTCCCTAAAAGTGTTCTGTGCCTTCCATATACATATATATTATATTACCAGAAATGATCTAAAAGGTCTGATTTGATTTGATGTTGCTACAGCAGTTCTGCAACTGGGGCTGTTCAAGTCCAACTGCCTGAAAATCAAATTTTCTTGTGGTAACTTTACATGATGCTTTTGTTGAAGAGCACTTTATATTGTAATAAGTTATATATTGATTTTCAAAATAAATGACTGCCAAATGACAGAGTACTAGCAGTTTTCTTCTCGCCCACACGAAAGGATGTAAAATACACGAGCGCCTTACATACTGCAAACCGTAATACCTGTCTCAATACATCTAGTTCGGACCATCATCGGAATAATGGCCTCTTCAAGCTCAAACAACCCCATCCCCGAATTTGTCTCAGGTCAAATCACTAAGCATGTTAGCAGCATTGGAGAAACTGGACAGTACACCCGGGGTGACATATCTACTTGTGGTCTAGCAGCTCTCAATGCTGTGAGGGTCATCCTAGGGCTCGAGAAGAGTGGCGTGAGCGGTGTGAGCTTCCTCGAACGTATCATTAGCAAGGAGGTAATCAACGTACATTGTATTAGTCATATGTTTTTTGAAGAGGTCGGAAGGGGGCTCATCATTGTATAGGATATCATAGCAATTTGTGCGAGATGGGAAAGCCAGCTGTCTCTTGAAGTGGACGACATTGCAGCTCTCCCTCTTTTCAAAGACAAGTTGATCATGACCTATTCCGAGTATAATCAAGCGGAATCAAATAATTTTACAAACCTGTTGAGGTGATTATTTTCATGAATTCTCGGCACAACATAGCATTGATCATAACCACCTACAACACCACAGACAACTCAAAGGAACAAGCCGAAGCACAGATTGCTCCGCTTGTGTAATTATCACCCGCCCTCCTGAGATTTTCATTGTGTTTCACATCCCCATACAAAATCGTCCCTGCTCCAGCATCTTTGCAATTTTTGATTCCCGTCATAGACCGTCAAACGGCGACAAGGGAGCATCATTCGTTCTGTTTTCCACTCTCGCGGACACTAGCGACTACCTCACTGGTCTTCTCCGCATAGACCCCAGTCTCCTTTCTGGAACTCTTCAATGGCAGGCTCAGCTTGTCGGACAATACTCTGGCCATATATTCCTGGCAAGAAATACCTATAATGTGGACATGGACGATATGAGGTGCATGTATGATTCAAATATGGAGATTCTTGGACTCAAATCTCGTCTATCGGACTCCGAAGAAAGAAATCGAGCATTGAATGGCGAATTCCAAACTCTAAACAGTCGAATCGCACAATTAGAAGAAGAAAAGTCGCTGCTCCAACGTGCTCGCCAGGCAATGATCTCATTTCGAGAGCAATCAGCGATGCACCAAGATCTTCCTCCTCTGTCCCTGGGCTTTCAAACAGTTCGGTGACGATTGCGAGGAATGTTTCTCCTCCCGAAACAACGAGTAACGGCATGAACCATCAACCAATTCCTAACAACGGCCAAAGTCGTGAACAAGTTAAAGCCCCGCTTGGAGTTCGGTTACACAAGGAGTCAGACGAGGACCAAGAGAATTGGGAAGCGGCCCTGCGCGCTCAGGAGGAATTCATTAGAGAAGACATTGAGCTTTCTTCTCAGATGGCGCGTCTACAGGAAATGGCCTCTTCACCTCCCGAAACGACGGGTAACAACCTCCCGAAACGACGGGTAACAACCTCCCGAAACAACGGGTAACAACCTCCCGAAACGACGGGTAACAACAAGAACCATCAACCAATTCTCAACAAAGGCCAAAGTCGTGAACAAGTTAAAGTATTGTGTGGAGGTCGGTCGCACGGGGAGCCAGACGAGGACCAAGTGAATTGGGAAGCGGCTCTGCGCGCTCACGAGGAATTCAACAGAGATGTCATTGAGCTTTCTTCTCTGATGGCAAATTTACAGGCAATGGCCTCTCCACCTCCCGAAACGATGCAAAACGACAAAGACCATCAAACAATTCCCAACGAAGGTCAGAGTAAGGATGTGAAGGAGCCAGGCGGTGAGAGAACCTTCACCTTGTCTCTCAAAGCCCTCATTTTGATTGTCAACTTTACTGACCCACGTGGGACACGCAAACGAATGATCTATGTGCAGTAATCACACATGATGTAGTGGAACAGCTTGGCTTGACAGACACGCAGCACTCGATCTGGGCAGAGCAGAAATTGTCTCGGTCTTTTATCCTCAATTGTCCCAAGTACGTCTCCTCCCCCCTTGCCCCCCCTCTCGTCTCGGACTGATGTGTGTTCTCACGTCAACCCGTTTGTAGGTGTTGCCGCTCCACATCCGTCGACCTCAAGGATTACATGGACTCCAAGCCTTTCAGGTGTCCTCTCCCCGGGTGCAACCATGTCTGGTGCAAAGAGTGTGAGCATCAATTACTGAATTTGTCAAAAGCATACCCCCTCCATGGGGGGAGTCTAAATTATATTTAATGTCCCCCTCTCTGCAGGCTGCAAAACACCAACTGAAAAAGGCAGCGGCTGTAATCATAGGACGGTACCCCAAATTTAATTTTATATCAAATATACCATATTGACTCATAGAAATCCTGGGCGTTCTTTTAATATTTTAATGTTATGTATTCCTTAATTAAACGGGGGTGCGCTGGTCAGAGTCGTGAACAAGGGAAAGTCACGTTTGGAGCGTGGTCGCACGGGGAACCCGACGAGGAACAAGCGAATTGGGAAGCGGCCCTGAGCATTCAGGAGGAATTCAACAGAGAGGACATTGAGCTTTCTTCTGAGATGGCGCGTCTACAGGACATGGCCCAAGTCATATTTCATTGTCCCATCTGGATTGAGACCCAACCCGAGGATTTTGTGGAACAGGTCGACGGTTGCAATCACAAGCTTTGCAGGAGATGTATGAATGAATTCGTTACCTCAACATTAGACGAACATCGATATCCCATCCTATGTCCCATTTGCCAATATAATCAGGATGTGAAGGAGCCAGGCAGTAAGAGAACCTTTACAAGCAATCACTCTGATTATCAACTTTACTGACACACGTGGGACCCGCAAACGAATGTTCTATGTGCAGTTATCACACATGTTCTAACTGAACAGCTCAGCTTGACAGAAAAGCAACACTCGATCTGGACAGAGCTGGAATTGTCTCAGTTTTCTATTATCCTCAATTGTCCCAAGTTCGTCTCCTCTCTCATCTCGGACTGATGTGTATTCTCACGTCAACCTGACCCTAGGTGCCGCTGCTCCACATTCGTCGATCTCAACGATCACAAGGGCACCAAGCTTCTCAGGTGTCCTCTCTCCGGGTGCAACCATGTCTGGTGCAAAGAGTCTCAGCAGCAGGTTAAACCGGGTGCCAAACACTCCTGTGACGGGTCCTTGGAGTTGGAGAAGTTGATGAAAACACAAGGATGGCGCCACTGCCCAGGTCTGTAATAAGCGGTTTCAATTGCCGAATTCGTCCAAAGCATGCCCCCCATGGTGGGAGTCTAAATTATATTTAATCTCCTCCCTTTGCAGGCTGCAACGCCCCAACTGAAAAAAGCGGGGGCTGTAATCATATCACGGTACGCCAAATTAAATTTTATGCTAAATATATCATATCAACTCACTGAAATCTTGGGCATTCTTTTAATATTGTAATCATATTTACTCCTAAATTAAACGGGGTCGTGCGTTTGGGGGGCGGCTCGCAACTGTGCAGTGCAAGTTATTTGAATACGAGTAGTGAAAAAAAGAAAAAGAAAAAGAAAAAGGCCACATGATCGACTGAAGAACTGAAGAACTGGAAACTAGAGTTACAGGGGGGAAATAAAACCGGGCGCCTATGATGACGACGACGAGGAGGTCACTTGTCACAATATAGCCGCCAAGTGTGATAGATTATGATCTTAAGGCACCAGCGGCAAAAACATCGATGAGTATCTGTCCTACACAAACTCGTCGGCAAACGCACGGAGCGACCTAGCACCCGAATC
>QLPG01000542.1:0-12336 GCA_003314385.1 Gomphus sp. MG54 | reverse complement strand
ACAATATCTTCAATGATAGTAGAACTAATAAAAACATGCGTTAACACATCCTTAGAGGCAACTAGTCTACGCACCATAGGATCGTTTTGCCAGCACCAGCTGCATTAGGCTGTCAGCGGGAGAAACGGACTAACAAGAAACGCAGGATAAAACGTACGTATGCCGTGGAGCCAGAGCAACGAGTTAGCCTTGAGTTTCCATTCTTTGAAGCTTTCTCCCTGTATAAACCACAATCCGGTCGTTTCTTGTCGCTCCTTTCGAGAACGAGCATGTTTCGATCGGGAGTCAGGACCCGCCAGCCATTTATATATTTGCTGCCGACGTTCATCTGCATATGGATCAGTTTGATGAGAACTGAGAAGAATGAACTCCGCAAGGACCGAACTGAATGGCACGAGATGAGACGAAGCATCGTTGCACTTACCATTGGTTGTGTTGGGATTGATGATATTCTGAAAAGTAACAGGGCCACCGGCAACTTCAACAAAAGCGGTGAGTTAGCGAAAGATTCTTCAGATGAGTCTGAGTGTTCAGCGAGGGCACATACTGACGGCGAAGTGGGACATATCAGAAGTTATTCCACAAGATGACATTGGTGCAGAGTGAGGTGGTAGTCAAGAACTATCGTGACGTGTTCACTGCAAAAGATGGGGGTCGCTGGGTAATGTGACTTCCTCGTGAGAGACTAGGCACATCAGTTCCCAACCCGACCAACCGCACGACCTTTCCCATGATGCGGTGTTTCATTGAATAACGTTTGACTTTTTACTCTTCAAATTGAAAATTCATACCTACAATTCGAATTTGAGTTCCGTATTATGTTGCGAGAAAAATGATCAGAAACCTGTAATAGACTGGTAAGAGGACAGTCTGCCAAGATCATTAGCACCAAGATAGGGATGTTGCTTGTTGAAAAATGATCAGTCATGTCCAGAAGCTCAAATACTTGAGAAGACATTTGACTTCCTTTTTAACTATATAAGAGGGCATAAAGCCCGTCCAAATCCTTTGTTGTCCTAGCTTCGTCAAGGGCCTCAGGCCCGGCTTAACAACACTAGACCGGGAATTGCATCCAAACATATTTTGCCACATCCGATGATGCCACGCGACACATACCAAGGGGTGCAATATCTAGCAACCGGACAAATTGTTAGTTCAACCGACAATTTTTTTGCATCTAGTCACACCGCAATTCCTCCTGCAACGAACCACTACACCAAATAGTGGTTTTTTTCCTCAGTCCTTCACCGAAATTTCAACAACACTATCCCACAATTGACGACGGGACAATGACACTCTGTTTATCACTATGAGCAGCCAGCATTGAGTCACAGATGAGGCATCATTACCGATAACAACACTGACATCATACCGTTTGTTGTCTATCATTTATCCCATCGATCTTGCGCAATTACGAGACCGAATCTGATCGGGATGGGATTGAACCCCGTTACGCCACAAGAATGTAATTTGTCCACTATGCCAATAAGGGTCCGCGACCAAGCCTAATCTGGCTCCACGGCGCCACACCAACACCACAGGATTGTATGACCTGGATTGACTAGCCTGCTCAGGGTCAAGGTAGGAGTTACTGGTTGATCAGAACGTCCTACATTACACTACATCCGGTGATAATCCCATGCCCCAACGACGGAGCAGAAGCATGCTGCCCTCCTCAGAACTAGGACGGACTTGATCCGGTCCGCCCGTTTATCTTAGTCTCGATCATGTTGCTCAGGGTTCGTACCGATGGAGCCGAGATCATAGAAAGGAGGTTAGATTAGATTAGACTTTATCGGCCTCGGAGAGGAGTTTGTTGAGATTTATGAAGGAATATTTACTTCTACGCTATACTTTGTCAATCACCATTATCCCATCGAATTGCGTGCATCCTCGCGCGATATACTCGATCTGCCTCCCCTACTTGTCTCCATCGCCGTCTCCGCCGCCCCCGTACGAGGTCATCAGAGATTGCGTGCGACCCCAACGATCGTGTCGCCTGTTCCATCCGCGCACGACGTACATTCGTGGACCCGCCTTATGCGCGTCAAATCGGACTTGCCATACGCGCGTTATGCACGCGTTACCACCGACGCGCAGTACGCGTCAATGTCCCCTAACCTAATATACGTAGTGTCAGAATTCACCAGGTATTAGCCTGGCCAACAACTCAGTATTAATTGTGCCATATCTCTAGTCTGAAACTGAGTTAACTTAGGTCTGAATAGTTTCTAGTTTCTCATCTTCTACTTTGTCATACTGAGGTAACAGTGGTCTCAGTATTCTTATATTCCAGTGTGTTCTATTGTCTTATTATTCTTAGTATTGAATAATCCTAGTCAACCCTCATTCACATGCAATAGAGTTGACCTGGTAGCTATCAGACGACACTATCCCGACCCCGCATTGTATAATTTTATTCTCAATTACACCAGGTTGCCAAGTCCAGGTCATGCCAATCAGCGTTGCGCCACCGATCGTGGTCACCCACCACATCACTGCTATATCGGAGTGAGCTGAATAAGATCCATTACATCACAACCCATATACCTACACGGTGACCACACTGTTTATCATTTATGGTTTCCTCAACATGATTAGGGAGAGAATTCATGGAGATCAGGTTCAAACAACAACCTGGTTGGGCTTGCAGTAGGTGGGAGTTGATCAGATACGCCCCTGGTGTGTCATATGGATGCCAAATTGATTATCCTTTATCATTGCACCACAGTCAAGGAAAACTTCATAGTTGTGAAACTTGGTTATGATCAGGGAGATCAGATTGAAATAGACCTGATTGGCCTCGGATGAAGTATTATTTGATCCTGTGGGACCTAGTTGTGCATTCTTTGGTGTTCCATGGTACTCCACATGGACTATATTGTTTCACATTTATCTTGAATTATGGCTGCCACACTATTCAGACTTACAAACCACTGAAATCAGAGTAAGTTGGATTTAATCAGCCTAGAGGTGGGTTTTATTTGATCTGGGTATGCCACCCAGACTTGGTGTCATGTCATTTATTGTGTTTATCATACTCTACTGGTGTCAGCATTGGTAGTCTCTCAAAAAATTGTTTTAAACATTGCCCTGACCTTCCCAAGTCTTCTGATAATATATGGTTTTGATAAACCATGCAGTGAAGGAGGGAGAAGACAAGTATAAGTTTGATTGTGTTTGACACACCACGAATTTATGTATTGGCTCACATATTACAATCAACAGATCTGTGTCCATTTTTGGAAATTATCCAGTGGGATGTATGGTAATGGTCTAATATGGGTGTACTACTACCACATGTTATCAAGATGGTTTGGGGTCAAATAACTTGCCTTCAACTCATATATTTTGCATTCTTAGTTTTTAATGTCTAATTTTAGATTTGTG
The DNA here is from genome assembly GCA_003314385.1 of Gomphus sp. MG54. NCBI lineage: Eukaryota > Fungi > Basidiomycota > Agaricomycetes > Gomphales > Gomphaceae > Gomphus > Gomphus sp. MG54. The sequence goes on along the minus strand of QLPG01000542.1, from coordinate 8,946 downwards.
GGGTTCATGAGATTATAGAAGGTATGAGAATACTGAGTGTTAAAACTATAGCACATATAACTTCAGTTAACTGAAAGAAGACTCATATTTCATACAAGAATAACTACCTATAGCCAGATAAGCTTCAATAACAAGTAAAAATCAGTCTTGAACCTAGAAATAAGGGAGTGGGAACTAATACTCACTTCAGTCAACTGAAAAGAAGACTGAAGTGAAATGGAAACAATATCTGCTTTTTATAGTCTGTTCTCGGACAGAAGAAATGGAAAGATTTCAGTGTTTTACCACCCACTTGGTCAGGCCACACCAAATGACATGCTCGACATGTCATAGCCACCCCAACAAACTTTGTGTCCACTCAGGTTTGTAGAAAGTGATAAGGGTATGGTGGTGAAATGGAATGGAATAGGAGTAGAGGTGTTAGGAGTCGGATACTGACGGGCTTCAGTACTGCTGAGGGGTGTTGTCGAAAGGTCGGGTGGACTATGGCCAAGTCCTGCAGGCCAAGAGTAGTGGCGTTGGCTTCAACATACTCGTGCGTTGCGCCCTACTTGCCATGCATGCCACTGTATTTGCAACAGACAGATACTCAGGGGGATGCTGAAGATGCCGGCCCAAGTCGAGGACTTAACAGAAGAGAAGAAGGTAGAAGGGCCTAAGCCTAGTCGATACCCAGAATGAAGAAGTATGTACATGTATGTCCTACTTATATAGGTTAAGAAGCGACATGTGGAATAAGGAATGTGGTACAACAAGGTATGCAGAGCATGTGGTTGTTGTCCACAATGAGCAAAATTAGAACAAGGAATGCAAAACGGGGACAGAACAATAAAAGACGGGACAATAGGGTCGTGACTCAGGATGGGACAATAAGGAGTGGTTGAGTATAAAACAATGGGGTTTCGTCCAAGGATAATACAAGGACATGAAGTCCTGAGGTGAGATGAACCGAGGAGTGTGGATGGCGAATGTGCCGAGCCGGGACCGGCGCACCAAGTGTTATACAGGCAACGCGGGTACTTGGTCATGGATATAGGATGATTGCTTGGTCGGCACTGCCGGCGGATGGGTCTCGGTACGTGGACTTGACAAGAGGTGATAAAACTGAAATATACTGCATACAAGCCTTGTGTACCGGCTTGATCTTGACACTCCCTCTCAGTTTGAACCCTCTACTCCATTCCCAACAGTTTGAGACACTCCTCATGCTCAAAGCAAGGTAAGGCCTTCATGAGGAAATCTGCCCCATTAGATGCTCCCAGGATATGTAAAGTGCATATGACTTTGGAATGAATGAGGTTACAAATGAAATGCCATGGTATATCGATATGTTTCAACCAGCTGTGAAAAACAGGATTGTCAGATAGTGCCACTGGGCTGGTGTTATTAGTGAGTATGAGGATCGGCTTGTGTATAATCAACTGAAGCTCCTGGCAAAGCTGTTTTAGCCAAATGGCCTCCTGGAAGGCAATTCCTAGTGCATAGTACTTGGCATCGGTAGTTGACAAGGCTATGGATGCCTGTTTCTTTGACTTCCAGGTGATAGGTCCATTTGCCAGCATAATCACATACTCGCTAGTTGATTTGCAATCCCTGGGTTCTTCAGCATAGTTTGACCCCCATGGGGTCATGTGACTACCTTCTCAACATGCATGTCAATTGCTGTTATGCCATCACTTGTTTTTCTGACAAAGACCCCTGAGTCGCTTCCAAGAGGTGAAAATCCTAAAGACTTCAGTTTATCCTCCAAATCTTCTTGCCAGGCTCAGGCTGCTTCAGGTAAGCTATATAAGGCTTTATTGAGCTTTTCAACTTTGTCCTGCTTTCTGTAGCCCTCAGGTAATTTTATGTATGTTATAGCCCATGCTCTCAACAAACCCACACTAACCCTCACAACCACCCGCCTCTGTTCTAAGACCTTTCTGACTGAAAGGACGAAGGATTGTCTTCCATAGTTCCCACCCCCGACACGTCCATCCAAGACACCACGTTCCCATGTCCGTCCCTGCCACAACCGAGACACCGTCCCCGAGTCCGTTCCCGACCGAGGACTCAATACTTTGATAACCGATGCACAGGACCATCATGTACCTCACTCCCTTGTCTTCTCTTTTATATTGACCCCTTGTACTCCCTTTCTCCTTGTTTTATGACCAGCAAAGATAGTACAAGGATAGTCGCATGTATATAGTCTGTCAAGCCCCGGATACCAAGCTCTGATTTATTCGGCAGTACCGACAGGCCGACCCTTAACCACATCATGTGTAGCCTCGGCTCGGTACATTCGGTTTATCATTTGGTTCACTTTCCTCATCTCACCCTCTCTATTCATTGTCATTCATTCATTCCCTGTCCTTCCCCTTGCCTGTTTACCCTCAGGATATTCACTCTTTGTTATCACTCGGCAGTGGCACTATTGTTTTATGTTCAGGCCACTCCCCTTGTTCTATTTCTCATTCACTCTTTTGTCCTCAGCCATACTTCATTGTTCTATTCTCACTCACTCTTTTGTTCTTGGTCATAGTTTATTGTTCTATTCTTGCCTACATTCCTTTGTTCTATTCTTGTTCATTGTGGACAATACCTCCACATGATTCTTCATACCTTATTGTTCTCCATTCCTTGTGCCACTCTGTTCCACATCTCACTTATTAGCCTATATAAGTAGCCAATGTATGTAGATGGTTCTTCATTCTGGAAATCAACTAGGTTTACGCCTTCTTGTCCTCCCCTCTCCTGTCCCAAGTCCTTTACCTGGGCCAACACTCTTGGCACTCTCCCGGGTATCCCTCTGTCCCAAATCAGTGGCACGCATGGGAAGTAGGGCGCAACGCATGAGCACGTTGAAGCCATGCCACTACTTCTAGCCTGCAGGACAGTCGACTGGACTGTTTGCCAGTATGAATATTGACTTAGTCTACCTACTAGTTTCCGATTCATTCCCGGTAAACTTCCATCTCCTTTCCGAAATTAGGGACAGACGATCGAGGAGGGTGCAACACATAAGTTGAAGCCAAGTCCCTTCGACCTCAAACACCTCAGTGACCGGATTGAACCAATCCGTGACCAGCCCTAAGCTCCCGGCGCTTCCCGTCTCCATCCGTAGACCATCCCCGACTTCCGCACTCGGCCTTTGGCCCCTTCATGGACCTCTATGCTAACCTGGATAGTCCTTTTGGAAGTATTAGCTAAGCACCTGACATGTGGACTTAACAGTATATTCAGACTCACACTCCTGATCGTCATGGGCTCAAGACCAATCACGTGTTTGCAAGCCCTACAGACAATCACCCAGGCATCTGCCTGCCGTGCCTCCATCCCCTGAGAACTACCCATCCCTGGATGAAGTTTTCAGATGCCTCAGACCCCCATGCACCCCCCGGAACCCTCTTCAGACTCCAGATTCTCGAACATGGACTTACACCCGCACTCGAGTATGACCAACCCGTTCCTTGTGAACCCCCCGGTGACCAACCAACCGTCACCCCCAGAGATGCCCTCCAGTTCAGGATCATCCTCAGCAGTACTGACCACATCCAGATTATCATCCACGATACTCCCATCCCTCGCATCTCTCCCCTTTATACCACTGCCGTTTGCACCACCACCACATGTTGCCCCCCCACAGGCTGCACCACCATTCGTTGCACCACCCCCTGTCGTACCACCACCCGCTGCACCACCACCCATTGCCCAGCCCCATCCCATACCACCCACCGTAGCACCACCCCCTCCACCACCAGGAGGAGCCCCTGTTATAGGGCTAAACAATGTGCCCGACCTCACCCAGGCCATCGCTATGTTAGCAAGTAATCTGGCCTCCCCTAGAAGATCAGCCCCCCGTGCCACCAAGGTTCAAGACCCGGATCCCTTTGACGGATCCGATTCGAGGAAACTACAAGCCTTTTTAGTGCAGTGTATGCTGAACTTCTATGACTGCCCTGATGCTTTCAACTCCGACAGTGCCAAGGTAACCTATGTATTATCGTACCTGACCGGTACCGCCCTGGACTGGTTTGAACCAGCCCTCACCGCCCCCAATGAGCCAGACTAGCTCTACGACTATGACGAGTTCATCTCTGAACTCAAGACCAACTTTGGACCCCATGACCCAGAAGGAGAGGCCGAAGCGGACCTCAAAAACCTCCGCATGCGCGACAACCAGCACATCACAAATTATGTAGTTGAATTCAACCAACTAGCCACCTGCGTCCACTGGGGCAATGCTGCACTCCACCGGCAATTCTACAAGGGACTTCCCAGGAGGATCAAGTATGAGATCTCTAGAGTAGGAAAACCGCATTCCCTACTCCAACTCCACCTCCTGTCCCAGTCCATCGAGGCCCGTTACTGGGAACGTCGATCAGAAGTTGCCAGAGAATCCGCCTCAAACTGGAACTTTGACCGCCCATACAATAGAGGAAGAACCTCCATGAACATGTACTCGGCCCCTAACATGGGCAATAAGATGGCCAACCCAGGCCAAACCGCGACACCATCTGCTGGCAGCAGGACCACCACGGACCTATCATCCAGATTAGGGAAAGACGGAAAACTTATGCCACAAGAACACCAATGCCGATTCAAACAAAACCTCAGCCTCTTCTGCAGTAGATCGGGTCACACAGCCAAAGAATGCCCAAGATCCCCTACTACGGTCACCAAAGGATGTGCAGCCTCCATAGCAGGAGAAGTCGAGGAGGAATCTGAAGCATCGGACACCTTGGAATCCAAAGATTAGGCACAGGCCTCTGGCTCCAGCACCAGTTGTTCGCATTGAACAAGTTGACAGCACCCACAGAGCAAAACAAACAACGCATCCACTCTCTTCAGTTCCCAAACACCTGTGACCATCTGTCGATAAGTTTCAACTGTGACCCTCTGAAAATCCATCAGATTCTAGTTACCGGATACCACATGCTCACCCACCGTGATCCAACGATCAATAGGGTATTGAGTACTACTTTATTTAGCCTACGTCTGAACTGATTCTTGGTACCCAAGCTGTAGCACTCAAATTCGACCCCCAAGAAATTTCCACTCAGGAAATCGTGACCCTCAAAACTGTACCGCCCCTTAGACAAGCAGTACCACTTGTAGATCTCTTGCTTAGCCTAGACCCTTGTTGATAACATGTTAAATTTCACTAAAACCTTGATACAGTTACTACTGAACTCGCATTTTGCAGGACACCCCAAGTTTTCCGACCCTGTCCTAGTGACAACACCATGACAACCATGACCAAGACCACCTCAACCACTATGACCACCACAAATCTAGCCACGAAACCATCAATGATATTACTTTCAAACAACTATGAACAACCCTATTCATCGCTGTAGAACAGACCATGATTAGGATCGGGATTGGAAGGATCGTACTGGTGGAACAAATCCACCCCCTTGTCCTTTCCTTCCTCACTTGGCCCTGACACCAGATTGACCGGATTAACGGACTGCCCTGCCTCAGGCGTCACATCCTCCACGCCTGGAACCGAATCCGCCTGACCCCCCATCACATGAGGAGCCGGAGCAAGACCACCGCACCGGCAGTTCCACTTTGGATGATCTCGACTATCGGTTTGGATGGCATTCTGCATCTCGGAAGCATCTGACAGCCTCTTGACATCTACTCCAAGAGCTCGAAGATGGGTGTCCATACCCCCCAGAGTATCCCAGATCAACCCTAGGGCGGCTACAATCTCTGCACAACCAACCTTTGGGAGAGGAGAGATCACCACATCCACCCTAGGCCTCTTAGAAGAAGACACTTCAGGAACATCCTTCTCCTCCTGCCCCCGCTTCCTCGCAGCCACCCCTCTGACAACCGGCACTCCGTCCACCTCACACCACACCCGACTGGTCTGGCAGGGGATACAAGTTTTTGCCGATGTCATCCACTTGCACGGTTTCTCCCGCTTGCAACATAAATCACAGGGCTCTATCCTTAGAAACGAGGAGAAATATGGAGTGACGATCTGATACAGATTGGGACGACATTGAATCAATGCCTGACAACTGGATTCAAAGGGTCTGAGACCCACCTCCTTTCCAACCACCCGCACCTCACAAACCACTTGGTTTTCGCAGGCCTTCTGCGCTACGGAGACACGAGCCCCCTCCTCCCTGCACTCCTGACACTTCCGGTCCGCATTCAACGCAGCAGAACTGGGCCCGACCACAGGTACCAAATGATCTTCACCCCCAGGATACCCCCTAGACGGTGACGGAATGGTTTCTAGACCCACAGATGAACGGTGGTCCGACAAAGAGTCTTCGGAACCTCCAACCCCAGAGGGGCCACACCCTCCCTTAAGGCCCAACGTGCCAGCAAACCCTTCCCAAAGTGACTTGTCCTCATCCTCCTCCAAATTTTCATTTTCTTGGGCAAGTAAAAGACTATGCTCCAGAAGCAATGCCTCCTGTTTGATGGCATGGGCCTTTTCTTTCTCTTTCCTCTCCTCCTCCTCCTTCAGCTGCCAGTCCTCCGCCATCCTCAGAGCCTCAGCCTTCTCTTTTGCCTCAGCCTGCCGAGCAGCCTCCACCTGCCAGGACTGCTTCTCCTCCAGAAGACAGACCTGCTCCTCGTACTGGGCCTTCAGGGCATGCATCCCCTCTGACACATCCGCCACGACATCCCGCATGAGGTCCGACATGGGGAAGAAACAAAAAGGGAAAACGACAATAAAAAGGAAACCCCTTATATACAAAGGATCGAACGGGCGCTCGGAGAACGCCCATTACGTACAAATGCCTAAAAAACATTCCCACATCCTTTTCCACCCTATTCATGGCAAGATAAGCTTAGGACCTCGAGGGCTCAGTCCTAGTGAGGGGATACTGTTATAGCCCATGCTCTCAACAAACCCACACTAACCCCCACAACTACCTGCCTCTGTTCTAAGACCTTTCCGACCAAAAGGATGAAGGATTGTCTTCCATAGTTCCCACCCCCGACACGTCCATCCAAGACACTGCATTCCCGTGTCCATCCCTGCCATGACCGAGACACCATCCCCGAGTCTGTTCCTGACTGAGGACTCAATACTTTGATAACCAACGTGTAGGACCATCGCATACCTCACTCCCTTGTCTTCTCTTTTATATTGACCCCTTGTACTCCCTTTCTCCTTGTTTTATGACCGGCAAAGATAGTACAAGGATAGTCGCATGTATATAGTCTCCCAGTCGACTGGACTGTTTGCCAGTACAAATATCGACTTAGTCTACCTACTAGTTTCCGATTCATTCCCGGTAAACTTCTGTCTCCTTTCCAAAATTAGGGACAGACGATCGAGGAGGGTGTAACACATAAGTTGAAGCCAAGTCCCTTCGACCTCAAACACCTCAGTAACCAGATTGAACCAATCCATGACCAACCCTAAGCTCCCAGCGCTTCCCGTCTCCATCCATAGACCATCCCCAACTTCTGCACTCGGCCTTTGGCCCCTTCACGGACCTCTATGCTAACCCGGATAGTCCTTTCGGAAGTATTAGCTAAGCGCCTGACATGCGGACTTAACAATGTAGATGTCATGATCAATCTTCCCATAAAGGTAAGCTGAGTTAACATCCTAGGCAAAAATATGCATGTTATTGATAGTTGCGAGAGCAAGTAGTATTCTGAGGGATGAGATCCATGACACAGGTGCAAATGTGTCGCTCAATGATATATTCGTTTTCTGTTGATCTCTGCATATGACCCATCATGATCGGAACCTTTGTTTGCCAGTGGCCAGTGTCTTGTTTCTTTACTGTATTCACCCACATCCCTGATAGGATATCCATGTCATCTGGTACATCTTTCCTTTCTACCTCTTCCCAAGTGTTCATCTTATCAAGTTTGGATAACTTATAGTCCATTGCTTCTCCCCATTTCCTTACTTCTGGAAACTTCATTGCCTCTGAATGTGAATGTGGGATCTGTATATTTCCAATGTCTACTGTGTTCTCGTCATTGCATGTGGTTGTGACAAGTACTCTGTCAGCTGAGTGTTGTTCTTTTATCCTATCTGATCATCTGACTGGTTCTGTTCTGCAGACTTCTACGTTAGTCCTCCATGTCTTCATCTTATCTTTAGTAGAGTTGTCACCTAATACTGGGTTTATTTCTGAGTTCACAAAGTCTGAATCTGAACTGTCTCTGTCTTTGCCAGTCAGGCTCCTGTGTCCAGGTCCTTCAACAAATATGGCATTCCTCATCCGAACTCTTTTCCGGTCTTTGTCGGTCACGACATATATGGACTCGCCCTCATAACCAATTAGGTGACACTCTTTGGCTTTGTCATCTAACTTGGTGCATGTCTCATCTGATATTTTTATGAAGCATTTTGCTCCAAAGACCCTTAGATGACCAATTGATGGATACTTGCCATAAACTATTTCATAAGGTGTCACTCTATTAGGAAGCACACTTGATGGGCAACAGTTCCGGATATACATGTGAGTTGTGATTGCTTCTCCCCAGAGGTCTTTCCCTAGGTCTGAGTCCTTTAGCATGGTTCTTGCACCTTTGGTGAGGATCCAATTTCTTCTTTGTGCTCAACCATTCATGGGGGTATGAGTGATTGATGTCACTATGAAGATCCCCCTGTCTTGGCAGTACTCCAATAGGGCATCATTCAGAAACTCCCCTCCATTGTCTGCTTGCAAGGCAGTACCCTTTTTTGAAATTTTGTCTCAATTGACTTATCCAACTCAATGATCGATTTAATGGTGTTGCTTTTTTGCCTTAGGTTAAACATAAATCCAAAGCCTGAGTGATCATCGTTCATGACCAGGCAGTATTTGGTGTGAGACCACCTTGCTTTGGGATTCATTGGGCCTGCCAAGCGTTGGATACTGACGGACTTCAGTACTGCCGAGGGGTGTTGTCGAAAGGTCAGGTGGACTATGGCCAAGTCCTGCAGGCCAAGAGTAGTGGTGTTGGCTTCAACGTACTCGTGCA
>QLPG01000539.1:0-11642 GCA_003314385.1 Gomphus sp. MG54 | reverse complement strand
GATTGAGAATAGGCACAGTGTTTGCGGATGGGAATTCCAGAGCCTCTGCAAGATGAGAGACCCAGTACAAACAAGAGTATCGGAGATTCTCAGAAATAATGCTAGGATTGGGGATTTCCTGAACCCGTGCGCGTATGCCGTCATCAGGCAATTTGCAGATGTTACGCCGAAGAGAATTATTCAACTCCCGCAGACACTGGATCATCAGTTTGTTGTGGGTTTCTGAAGCATCAATCCTGTGCTCATGAGGACATTTCAGGTTGACAATAAATTCAAGGAACGAGGCATGAAAGATGGTGACATGTCCATTTTCGGTAGAAGGAACGTAGATCACCGAACGAAAGCAAGACAGGTCAATCTCGACCTCGTGATTCGTCATCTTTAACAAGGAGGCAATGCCACCGACGGAGAGTGGATGTTGTAGAAACACTACTGTGGCGAGTACATCTCGTCTCCCTGCTATTTCTTCATCATTGAGATTCTTGAATGCTTCGACCATAATCAGCTTGTACAACCTTTCCAGAGAGGCAAGTGGCAGCGCAGAGCCAGTCAACTCGATTAGACGCCTTTTGGGATTTACATTCGTATCACCAATGTACCGCACCGCAGTCGCCGCATAGATGAATAATCCATCCGATTTAGTAACAAGCTTCATCAGTTCCTCTTTAGACGGCCAAGGAGATGATTGGTGAGAATATCCGTGATCGTGCGAGATTTTTGACAATGAGGTTTTTAGGTATGTTTCGATATCGTTTTGGCCATTGTCGTTAGTGACCACTTTGTTCAGAGAAAACTCCTGAATGAGGAAGGAAGATGCAGAGATCTGATTAAATGCCCTCCTGATCCAGGTCTCAGGTCGACTTGTAATGAAAAATTTGAGAGGAATGCATGTGATGCCATCGAGGATTGCTCTTATTAGCATTTCTACCATCCCTGATACCGAGCATTCATCCAAGGCATCAATCACAATGATGTAATGAATCTCGGGTTGGTTTTCAGCTGCGAGCTTGGTGGGTTTAACAATCAGAGAGCGGAATTGTTCAGATAGATCATTGAGATCTGCCACGTTAGGCTTCCTCTTGAGAAATTCGTGAATGGCTAATTGGATCGCTACGTTGGATTGAGCAAGCATGCTGGCGATCGTAGGGATGATGCGGCGCGCATCCGTTAGTCCTGAACGAGAACAGAAGAAGCTTCCCCCAAGCTTCTTCTCCGAATCCAACCGCTCACAGAGCGTGTGAGCAATGCTCGTTTTGCCCGTACCTAGCTGGCCGTTGAGCCAATAGACGTTTGGACTTGAAGCAGCGTGCGCCCAGGCCTCTAGATCAGCCAATATCTCCACACGAGTGTGTTCCATGCACCCGTGGACCTGGTCACCTTCGACACCGTACCGTGTGTCATAGGATGCTCGCTCAGCGGGTTTGAGCAAGGCTAAAGGATCTAGGGAGATATCTACATTGTCTTGAGGATGGAAGCAATGACATCAAGTGGCAATCTCACTTACTGACGGTGCTCTGGATAACCGCATCACGGCGCGTATCTGCTCCAGAAACGTAAGTTATGGTGAGGTTTATGAGCCCTTTCAAATAACACACTGATAGAGACATTTTGCAAGTGATTATTTATGAGCGCTTGGGACAACATGGATTGGAAAATAGTTCGAATGAGCGTCAACTTGAGACTGACGTCAACAGCCTGAACTGACGGTGGAGGGATGGTGGGTCGGTTGGCAAGAACGACACGAGGCGATGCTAGCGCCAGAACTTTGTTATATCAGGGTTTCCCACGCAGCGACGCTGACTCACTTATGGTTTTATTCTAAAGACTGTCAAGGATATTTCCACATGCCTTCAACAAATATACAATCCCCATTTGAATATCTGCGCCCGACAGCTAGTCACAGGTCACTGCGGCGAAGTATGGGCAAGCATACTTGCGCCATCGCACTGGGTAGGGGAGTCAATTATTCTAAATAATGAACGATCAGTATATTGAGAGGATATAAGGTGATAATGGATTCGCGGAACGGCAGGTGAAGGAACAAAACCATAGGTTGAGAAGGGAAGAACGCACGAATGTTGGGTTCGGGCCATTCTTGTCCTCATGTGGCAAACTCATGCTTCAATTGACCTTAGCCTTTCTGTATTCACACCTACCATCCTTCAGTCGCCATACCTTCTTCTTCGACTTGCATGTAATCCCGATCAATATGAATAATTGATTATTGCGAGAGACGTTTCAAGGAAAAATAGTCAACCACACATAGTATCTATTGTGAGATACACTGGGACGCATAAGACAATAAAATATTGAGTTCTTACTGCCACCTAGGTGTTGCTTATATGACTGCGCGAGCTTCTGAAACGATCGAGAATGACAAACTAACTACTGCGTCATGGGAACCGCTCGCTTCCGTCAACACCATCTTGATGCTGCTTCTGGTTGTCCCGAGGGCTATACCTTTCAACAGTATCTAAAATGAAAAAAGGGAAACTCACAGGTAAATAGGGAGGTCGACACAGAGGCCGAATGTCCTTTCATAGTTGAGGATCGGCAGATTCGTCCTACTTCATTCTGCCGTGTGTGTTTTCTCAAGTCCAAATATTCCTGACAGGTGGGTGGCCCTGCCTAGAGAGATCGTTTTCAAGCTTTTTTTATCCCTTTTCATCCCATTCATTCATTATGAGACACTATATGGGTAGGTGCCCTGGCATCTGCTGGTTCAGGTTCCTGCTCTGATCGTTTGGTAATTGCCTATAGATCTAGGTCATCTAGAATCCATCTGAAGTGCCTTTGTTATACAATATAATTCTCCCCATTCAAGGGGTCAATCTTGTATTTGTTTGATATAATAGACATAATGGATGGAATATCAATTTGTTATTCAGTTATGGGTAGGGCCTAGAACCTGTAGATTGAGGAATTCTATGTTTTTTAATATGTCAAGAACATGATGTTTGTATCTACCAGATTTTGTGGTTTATATACATACAATGGATCTATATGACTAATAATATTCTTTGGCTATGCAACATTGTCATCAATAACTAAGCCACTTATTGTTGTGACAAATAATAGGGAATAAAGGGTGGAAGTGCACATGGAGGTGCATATATACATATATAACAGTGAAGAAATGGGATAAAACCGAAAACAGCAAAGAATTAGTTAGTATGTACTCAGAAACAGAGGAGTAACTGGACTCACCAGTAGTTACCATGCGAAAGACACAAATGGTGGCAACTTACATGCTAAGCACCCAAATGATCAGGAGATGTAGGGGGGCCAGATGAGCAGAATTTGTATGGGATACAGAAAGGGACAAAGGGAAACAGATAGGAGGATATATAAGAGATACAGGAGAAAGGACTTACATGCAGAGGAACAAGAAATGATGAAACCAGGGAACATATACGCAGCCACCAAGGACAGATGACAGACATACAGGAGGATGAGGCATGGGACATGGCTTGGGATGGGAATATCCATTGTAGACAAAGAGGGAACAAAGGGAAATTTTATTTCTATTCAATAGGCACCACTGACAGGTGCTATTCTCCAGAAGATCACATTGGGGCTAGGGAATGGCACGGGTCACCCATGGGTCAAATGTGGGTGACCCACACCTGACCCATGGGAAACCCGAACCCATCAACCCATGGGTTTTTTCCCATGGGTCGATGGGTGTCGGGTGCACGCCGCACCTGCACGTGCCATACAACACAAACACGCCATATGCAGGTGTGACATACGACACGAACGTGCTGTATGTGCACGCAATGTATGACATGAATGTGCCACATGCATGCATGTCATACGCATGAGCATAAGGCGCATTGGTGTCAGCATATGTGCATATGGCGTGTCGGTGTCAGTGCGGGTGCATATGGCACGTTCGTGTTATATGCATGCGCATACGGTGAGTTCATGTTATACGCTGTAGAGTTGCTCTAGGTAATTAATACCTAAAAGCCTGCGCGCACCGGTCCTTTTCTCTGGTGGGATCTAATGCAGTCGTTCGGCACAGCTAGAATTGGTTCTGTGACTTGGCTATGTATGAACGAAAATAGATAGTGAACGAAATATGGTGTGATGTGACAGGGACGTGACCTTGATGAGATGCGAATGCGTCACGCTGACTAAGGCTTGGACTTTGACTTTGGGACTTGAATACAATAGTCTAGATGTTTCTAGACTAGCCTTGACTTGGACTTGGAGACTTGACTTGGGGCTTTAACTTGTGAACTTGAACTTGTTATTACAGAGGTGAGCCAGAGGCCTTTATATACAAAAACCAAGCAATGATGCGAAACGATGGGAGAGGTTGGCTATGTCAGTTGAATGACAAAGCACGAGAACAAAGTATACAAAAGAGGAAACTATGGAGAAACTCTGGAGAAATGGTACAGCATCAAGGCTGCACAAATAGGGGCTAGGGGCTATGATAGGGGGAGACTAACCAAAAAGGTAAGGATGATGAATAATAACGAGAAAAGACTAACAGAATAGGAAACAGGTCTGAGTCATGCCAAGAAAAGGGGAAACATATAAAAGAAACAATAAGGAAGTCCACCAATAAATGTCTAACAACCTTGTCTACTACTCCTGAGGGGCCTTAGGATGAGTCAGGGGACTGAGTCATCTCAGAGTATTTCCAGGTCACAGGCAACATATCTTCCGCAATTTCTCCAGTATCCAATCCAAGGATAGGGGTCTGGGAGTAGGAGGACTAATGGGTATACGGTCGTGCACTCTCATTTTGTGTTTAAGAGAGAGTCGAATGGAGTGGGCAGGGTAATCAGGATGGGATGGTTCTGATGGCAGGGAAGGTCTAATAAGACTGATAACTGACACACAGAGCAACAAGTGCCTTTGGGGCTTGTCAATATGGATGCTAAAGACATGTATATAACAAAGTAACTACTAACCTTTGGGGCTTGTCAATATGGATGCTGAAGACAAGGCCCAAAGGTGCGCAATAGTGCGTCGTTATGGGGGCTTATTTTAAGCGCCAGAGAACGCACATGCAAAAGAGAAAAGCGCAAAAGAGAACCAAAGATGCAAGTGCAAAACACAAATGCAGGGGAATAAAATCATGACCCAACAGGTTTCCTGAACTCTGCCTCGTATTCCACTCTACTCCTATCATGATATGCTGGTCTAGACGTCATTCCAAGAAATATGTATGGTTCTTGACTTTCTGGGAAATAGACTGCATCTCCTATCGTATATGACTGAGTGTAGATTGGATGGGATCGTCTTCTGAGTGAGAAATGTGCTGGTGGGGGTACACAAAGATAATGATATGTTAATGGTTCTGCCTGGATGCGTGTGTCCTGGGTGTTGTAGCATTGCATGGGAATGAGCTCTGAAGAAGACATGATGATATAATGGGAGTCTGAAGATCGGTGTACTGAATAGAATGGTTGGCTATGTGATGTGGTAACAGTGAAGGTGATATGGGAGGAGCGCCGACGGAGTCTGATTTGGAACATGGTTGAGATTGGTCGCTTTACTGTCAACACGTGCATGTACAGCACGGTCGTGTCATACATGTGCGCGTGCGGCGCGTGTATGTCATACGCGCATACATAGTTGAGGCGGCAGGTTGGGCTGGGTCACGGGTGCTCTCGGCTTGACCGGCACCCAAACCCAAGGGCACCTGACCCGGTGACCCATGTGGGTTACCCTAACCCATGCTATTCCCTAATTGGGGCAACCTACAATGGGCCAACCCTGCATATGCTCCAAAAATTTTGCTAATTGTAGATCATATTGTTATCAAATGATTTACTTGTATAAAAAGAGTAGTTACAGTGAATTAAAAACTAGTCTCATACCAAATCCCCCCTACACTTATACTTGATATCTATTCGACACATGTTCTAGTATATATTGATGACATTGTGATTTATTCAAAAACCTTTGAAGATCACTTAAGTCATTTAGATCAAGTATTTCATGCTGTCAGTAAATCAGGAATCACCTTGTCACCACCCAAATGTCATTTGGCATATCAGTCTCTTCTTCTCCTGAGACAAAAGGTGTCCAGGCTTGGACTCTCAACATGCAAAGAAAAGGTGGATGAAATATTAGAACTAGCTGAACCTAAGAATCTACATGAATTACAGACATTCTTGGGAATGATGGTGTACTTTGCACCATATATCCCCTTTTATGCCTGGCTAGTAGCCCCTTTGTTTGAGCTGTTAACAAAGAATGCTAAGTTGGAATGGGGAGACACTCAAAAGGGAGACACTCAAAAAGAAGCATTTAGATTGTCAAAAGAAGCACTAGTGAGCTCACAGGTTTGTGCCTATGCTGTACCAGGCTTGGGATACAGAGTTTACTCTGATGTCTGTGATGCAGCCATAGCAGCCAATTTGCAACAGGTCCAGCCTATTAAAATCTGAGATTTAAAGGGAACCAAGACTTATGACAAATTGAAAAAGGCTCACCTGGAAGGACTACCTGTGCCTAACCTGGTTATACCAATCTCCAAGGAAGAAAGGCTCTCAGAAGAAACAAACTGGGATCCAGCCTTTGAGGAACCATTGTCCAAGTTGAAAGGGTAATAGCATATTGGTCAAGAACTCTGAAACCAGCAGAAAGGAATTACTCACCAACTGAGAGAGAGGCTCTCACCCTAAGAGATGGATTGGTGAAGTTCCAGCCCTACATTGAAGGAGAGAAGATAATGGCTGTCACTGATCATGCAGCATTATTTTGGAGCAGAACCTTTCAAAATGTTAATAGGTGACTACTCACCTGGGGAACCATATTTGTGGCCTATCCAGATCTCCAAATAGTACATAGAGCCACCGAGGTGCATTCTAATGTTGACCCCATCTCTAGGTTAAGAAGACACATGCCATATCAAGAAGGACCTGCTTGAGATAGATCAGTGCATACCACTTTGAACTCAGACCAAGGATTCCTCACTGATTTTTATGAGGAAATCTCCCCTCAATTTGAGGTGAAAACCCTGCGGTTAATGAGCCTGTTTGAAGAAGAAAATGAGAGAATGGAGGTTAGTATACTGAAAGTGAGCATGGAAGCTGGGACATACCAGAAACAACTCTCGGTGCCCTTCCAACTGGCCAGAACATTTAACCTGGTAACAGCGATCCACCCAAATTAAATAGAATATTTATGGTTACAACATGGACCCCTATTTTTCCAAAGTACAAATCGGGATCAGAAAGGAGACTGGCTGGAGAAATATTGAGCAACTACTATTTTCTGAAAGAGAGCACAGACTCATCTTTTTTGAAGACTGGAATGGAAACATGAGACCTTGTGCACCTAAAAGTCAGTAGTCAAAAATAATGAGTGAGACACATGATGAACCATCTGAGACTGCGCATGCTGGGTATCATAAGACTTACAATCGGTTGGCAACCACCTACTATTGGCCACAGATGAGCCAGGACATCAAAAATTTCGTATTTAGGTGTGATATATGCCAAAAGGCTAAGCCTAAAAGACACTCACCAATGGGACTATTGCAGCCCATACCAATTCCTGAATGACCCTATGAAGTGGTGTCTATGGACTTTATCACAGAACTGCTGGAAAGCAATGGATTTAATTGTCTCCTTGTAATCGTAGACAAACTCACCAAACATGTCACTGTAGTCCCCACCATGTCTGATATTGATGAGAGACAAATTGCTGATCTATTTTTCAAAAAAATAATCAACATATATGGACTCCTAAGACAAATTATCACTGACAGGGACTCCAGGTAGACTGGGACATTCTGGAAGAAAATCACTAAACATTTGGGCATTAGAAGAGCACTAACTACTGCTCACCATCCTCAAGCAGATGGCCAAATGCAAGTTATGAACCAGATCCTTGAAACAGCTCTGAGAACATATGTTAGCCCAGAACTGAATGACTGACATACATATCTAAGACAATTCATTTTGGCCTATAATACTACCCCGCATACATCCACTGGTTTCAGTCCTTCTTTCTTCCTCTATGGATTCCATCCAACAATGGGAGCTACCCTATTGTACCAGCTGAGTGAAACAATAAATAGATCTGAAACAGGGAGCTTATGCAGCTGAAGACTTGCAGGTTTCAGAAAGTCTCAAAGCTGAGGAATTTCTAGAAAAATTTGAGACCTACATATCAAGGGCAAAAGAATCCTTATTGTTCTCTCAAGCTGCCCAGCAGAGAAATTACAATGAGGGTCGCATAGAAACCAAGTTTGAGGAAGGTGACTGGGTGCTCATTGACCCACATTCATTAGATATGCTCAGGAGCAAGAAAGGATTGGGCTGAAAATTACAAATGACATATGATGGACCATTTGAGATTCTAGAAAAGAAAAGCCCAATAAACTACAGGCTTAAAATGCCAGCCTCCTATGGAATTCATCCAATAATCAATATTGCTCATCTAGAGAAGTAACACACTCTCCTGAGGAATTTGGGATTGGCCCCACTAAGCATCTTGGCAGGGCTGATTTCTCTGAAATACCTGAATATGAGGTTGAGATAATCATCAGATCTAAATGGCAAACAGCTTGGAATGGTAGAAGAATTGAGGAATTCCATACCAAATTCAAGGACTATGACTCTAGCTACAATGAATGGTTGACTAGGAAACAACTCAAGAATGCACCTCAGATTCTGAGAGAATGGGATGATTCTAGGTGAATTACCAAAGGAACATACTAGAAGGATGTCCAACATCTAAGAATATACCTTAGCCATTCAAAGTCCTAGAAAAATAGCTATAAAATCACCCCAAAAATTGGTATAACCAGTAAATCCACAAAACAACTGAATTCTCAAGAGATCTTCTGTTCCAACCCATTCATAATTTCAATCCATTGAATTCTATTATTACTTATCTGATCAAAATCACTGCTGCTGACTACCAGGTGGTGCAAGTCAAAGAAGATTTCCACCAGCTTCCCATCCAGGTGCCAGAGGCTTACCAGGGAGCACCAGTGATAGATTTCCTGTTGTATTCTCCCACAGCCAGGGATTTCTCTCGATATCAATTTTTTCAACAGAACATAACTGTACTCAGACCAGAACTAGCAGATGCAATCTGGGAGACTGTTAAAATGAAGTTTAAAGAAGTTATATAGGCAGGAACTACATGGGAACCTGGTCAGTGCCCTATGCCCCTCTCTATTCCTGAAGAAATGTTGCAGGAGATAGAGATGATTCACCCAGAACTACTACCAGCTCATTGTCTCCACCTCAACCTCTTAAAAGTTCCTAACCTCCAACAAGAGATCACCCAATGGATAGGCATTTGGCAGCAATTAGGGAGGAAACTTACTGCCTGGATTTTGAGGGCCCATGCCTGTCAAACCTCCTAAGGATGTAGCCTCCAACTTCCTGTATAGTGTCAAAGGTCCCAATGGCACAGTGCACAAAGTTCCAATGCAGGATGGGTGATTTCTTGATGACACCCCACAATCATTGTATTTTCCAATTGGCCATCCACAGGCTGGCTTATTCAAAGGCATGCACATAATTATCCAGGAACATATTGATCATGGAGCACATCTGCCTGATCCCACACACTTATTGGCACAATGCCAACAGTTTAAGTGTATACATAGGCAAATCAACTGCTGTTGCTGTCAGATTCTATTCAATGAACCAGATTTTGTTGAGCAGAAATCCAAACTTGAGGAGCTTGTTGAATCACATGGGTATCAGATGATTTTCTATCCAAAATTTCATTGTGAGGTCAGCTTCATTGAACAATGTTAGGGGTTTGCTAAGAGGGTGTACTGCAAGTTTACTGCATCATCATCAGAAGCTGATCTTGCAAGAAATGTTATTCTTGCTCTGAATGCTATGCCTTTGGATTCAATGAGAAGGCATGTCATGCACTTATCTCACTTATCTGTCATACTCCCATTGCATTTGTATGCTGTTTCATTCAGTCATTGACACTTGTTTCTTTCAGATTCTCTACAAGATCATTATGGTTTATGGATGCATATCAGAAAGGCCTCACAGGTAGTCAACCAGCTTGGGCCAGTTGGAAGTACCAAGGTCTCTGTACCTTGCCAGATAATATTCTAGTTGAATTGGACAAGGCTGATATTATATAGTGTAGCTCAATTATTATTTCCAAAAAAATTGCCATCCTCTGTAGCAGAATACTTTTTTTCAAAAATTTTTTGACAACAATTTTTTTTTGCATTTGTGACCATGAAGGTCACATCATGTGACCTTAGCAGAAACCATTTGTCCATTACTGTCAAGTACACGTACCGAGGACCCGATAACTCGGCTGTACCGACTAAAATACTCCATTAATAACCAAGCACGAACCATTCAAAGAGTCGTTCTCGGCTGGACGCACATATTGGTCACATCCCTCATTCCTACGCCCACTCCTCACTCCTCGGTCCACCTCACCTCGGCACTTCCTGCCCTTGTGTTATCTTCGGTCATGGCCTTGTTTTACAATCGGGCACTTCCTATTGTGCTAGGGCACGTCCTATTATTCTGTCCTTCATTGTTCTATTTCCACCTTACATCTCTTATTCTAATTTTACTCGTTGTGGACAATAACCACATGCGTTGCATACCTTGTTGTCCCACATTCCTTATTCCACATGTCGCTTCTTAACCTATATAAGTAGGACATGCATGTACATACTTCCTCATTCTGGGTATCGACTAGGCTTAGGCCCTTCTACCTTCTTCCTTTCTGTTAAGTCCTCGACTCAGGCCGGCATCTTCAGCATCCCCCTGAGTATCTGTCTGTTGCAAATACAGTGGCACGCACGGCAAGTAGGGCGCAACGCACGAGTACATTGAAGCCAACGCCACTACTCTTGGCCTGCAGGAGTTGGCCATAGTCCGCCCGACCTTTCGACAACACCCTTCGGCAGTACCGAAGTCTGTCAGAATCTGGCTCCTGACAATTACCTTATGTCTGTTCCAAATTAGTGGCACTTATGAAAAGTAGGGTGCAATGCATGAGTACATTGAAGCCAAGCCACTCCGATATCATAAAGTTAGCACTATTGCAATTAGGGAATAGCACGGGTTAGGGTAACCCGCATGGGTCACCGGGTCGGGTGCCCTTGGGTTTGGGTGTGGGTCAAGCCGAGAGGACCCGTGACCTGGGCCAACCTGCGGCCTCAACTATGTACGCGCGTACGACACGACTGCGCCATATGCGCACACGTATGACACGAACGTGCTGACACGAACGCGCCGACACGAACGCGCCGACACGAACGCGCCGACATGAACACGCTGACATGAACGTGCTGCACGCACACGTGCCGATACCAACTCGCCATACGTGCATGCGCCGACACCAACTTGCCGTACGTGCATGTGCCGACACTAACACGCCATATGTGCACGTGCTGACACCAGCGCACTGATACCAACACGCCGTATGCTCGCGCGTATGACACGCACGCATGCGGCACGTTTGTGTCATATGTCATGTGCACGTACGGCGCGTTCATGTCATACATTGCGTGCGTGTATGGCATGTTCATGTCGTACGTCGCGTGTGCATATGGCGCATTCATGTCATACGTTGGGCGTGCGTACGGCGCGTACGTGTCGTATGTGTTATAGCCCATACCTTCAACAAACCCACACTAACCCCCACAACCACCCGCTCCCATT
>QLPG01000538.1:0-15986 GCA_003314385.1 Gomphus sp. MG54 | reverse complement strand
ACCCCTCATTCCGTTCGATCACCCATCTATATCTACCAAATTCTGAGTTCACTTTCTTGCAACGTGCTTGGAATCCAGAGAAATTTCCTCATCTCACTCATATAGTGTGGGGTTGACGTCTGCCCCAGAAGACCCAATGTTCATCTCTTGCTTCCTGGAACGAATGATCCAGCCAGGATTTGATAAGTTGCGGCTCATTGGTTTGCAATGTTTGGTGGGGCCCGAGCCTGAGAAAAACCTGCTCTACAACGATCAGCTGTTCGAAACCGCACTCCAAAACGGCCCTTATCAAGACAACCGCAAGATCGTCGTCGTCCCTGGAGACAGCTTTTTCGGCACTTTGCATTGGAGAAATTGTTTTCGCTATGAAGACATCTGGGAGGTCGCGGAGCGGCTCCTTTCTCAAAGTGAGTACCGTGTTGGAGCAGAATGTTGACCATCATGTACTGATGACCTCCCAGAGACCATATCCTTGGATGTTTCATCGACACGGTAGACATGGCCATAATTTTTCTGCGTAGGGGCGTCTGACCTTTGTTACCCGTAATTGAAACCTGTGATCATTATAGCTGTTAAAGTGTGAGTGTTGATTTCAGGCACTAGTATAATAATGCCTTTGATCAAATGCAGGTGGATTTGAATTAGCCAATTCAACCTCCTCCAAGTGACATTTACAAGCCATTCAATAGATTTTACACATAGGGGATTTATCAACTCATAAACACCATCTAATTGTATCTTAACTTTGATTTACCATTTGTTGGTTTTCAGCAAGACATCCTGACCATTATTGGAGCGGTGTCTTCAGGATTACACAGACAGAGATGATTGCTACCATTCAATCCCAAACAATGAGGTTTGCAATAATAAACAATCTTGAGCAAGAGTGTTACGCAATGAGTCGAGGGATTTGGGTTTCTTTCAAAAGCTCAAGATATTGGACCCAGGGTCTTCTTGATTGATCATCAATCTTACTACACATGCGAAATTTATTAATTTACAAGCCACCCCCCGCCCTCCGGGTGGAGGAGCCAGCCAGCCCAGCAGAGCCCAGCCAAAGCCCAGGAGGACCCGAGGCAAGCCGAGACCCGAGGCAATTAAAGACGAATGTTCATGTTAGAGATTACGTTCTGTCCCAGATAGATTATGGTGTCCCGGCCTGCACCTAATGGCCCGACGTCGGTGCGTCTGCCCCACTCGAGGACGCAGCGTATTTCCGGGTTTTCAGGTTTGCTAAGAGTCCAAGGGAGCGAAGGGAAACGCTCATCCAATTTGAGTACATATCATACAATGTGTGTAGGGACCACCACCACCACAGGCCTAGCCTGAGGTCGGATAAATTGATTATAAAAAAAAACCTGTGCCTACCATGTCAACGGGTTTCGGGAGGATTGCGTATGTTCTGTCAGAATTCTCGAGCCTCACAGGTATTGTTTCGATTTGGATTTGTATACGGAGGTGATCGGGAAGGGGGAGGGGGGGCCTGTTGTGTGTTGTACTGCGGTGTTGAGGGGCGTCGCTGGTGGTCTATGAGTATGTGAGTGGCACCGTTGGTGAGAATAAATAATGGATGTTTGACTAGCCAGAAGATCTGTTAGATCCAGTGCCACCACTCATGAGCGTACATGCAGGAACTATGTGTCATGAGCGAGGCTGAACAGGTCGAGCACCAACTTAAGAGCGTGGGACTCAATTACCCCCAGAAATAATGATATTTATCCTATAATACTAGAAGCATACGCAATTTCCCAGAAATTGCAAACGTTTCCGGACAGACAGAGAGGAGGAATGGAAGAGTACGGTCCGATCCGGTCTTCAATGTTTGTCGTATGCTGTGTAGAGAAATTCCGAGAAATAATTGGGTGGTAATATATGCATATATTACATATGATAGTAAAAGGGGTTAAGCGAAAGCAGAATCGCCAGGAGGGTATTATTGCGCCTGTCATGAAGCCCAAAGCACCACCATTCTTACTTATATCAACTTATCAGTGCTTCGTCAAGCTGTAAAGAGATGAAAATGTATTGACACCAGAAAACTGTGACATAAAAGTTACACGGCGATTTTAGTTGAATTTTTTGACACGAGCTGATCAAGAGCGAGTCAGAGCCAGTCGGCCGGTGACATCAGTGACCCGTCACACTTTGCAAAAATCCATCGCCTATGAGAAGATACAAACTTGCTTCCCCATGCACAGCATTGCACAGCTCGCAAAAGGCCTCATTTTCCCACGCCGCATATTGTAACAACACCCTTACTGTAACCTGACATGCCTCTCGGACCAGTAAAGTTATTTTACGGCGTCGTGCCAGCAACCGAAGCAACTACACTCCGCCGCCTGTCCACACCAGGCCCGGGCCACTACCCACCTTTCCGGGTAATACATCAGTCTCTGGTGCGCCTGGTACACGAATAGAGGCTAAACGACTCGACAAAGTGTACAATGGCAGGAATTGGGAAGTGAGGGAGCCCTATGAGGTGTATGTTCCTAGTGGAAAGGCCCGTTATGCCCCATACGCTGAGTACATTATTATTCTGCGGCGGAAAGTGAAGATGTTGCGGAACTCGGATATATCGAAGATTACGACCAAGGTTCTCGTGCAGAGTGAATGTTTAGTGGGTGTTTTCGGGGATTTGTTTGATGGTGTATGGAAACATCTCGTGGAACACTAGACCTTTTAAAGTACACACCTAGGTTATTTCTCCGTGCTCACCAAGATTATGGGACAGATCACTCCAGAATTGCTCCTGGCATACCTTCCTCGATTAAAATCTCACCTCAAAGATCTCAGTCAGGATCCCACTGTTTCACGATATCAAGAGACGACAGACCACCTTTCCTTCCTTATAAGTTTTCTGGAAGAGGAGTACGAGTCAACGCTCAGCAAGATCAGTACACTCCTTTACAATAACGAGATAAGCTTCGAGATAATCTGGGCGATCATGCTTCCGCGTTCTATCTTATTCACTTCATTTGACTTGACATCCGAGCCTCGTGCAGTGCGCCTTTTAGAGGTGGGCCAGTTCATCGGTAGAAATGGCGATCCTTACTGGAATTTGCTCTGTGAGTACGTCGATGGTCCCTGGGGTGACAAATTCCCGGAAAAACCATTCGAGCTCGTGAAACTGGAACTCAAGATTGAGAGGTTTGAAGGGGTCGTTGATATCTCTCAGCTTGTCGCATATCCACTGGAGCGGCATCCCAGTGTCGATGTCATCCGTGAGAAGCTCCTCATTCGTGGACAAAGATGGCTTCGCTTGGATGGGTTTCATCATGTCCGTTACAGTGGTGTAGCGTATACAAACCCGGATTTTGCGGTGAACCATACAAAAGTCAATGTACGCCCACGTTGCCGATCTGCTAGTGGAGGAGTGTAACTGAGTATGGGTTTTGACGGCAGGTAAATGGCCGCATTATTATTGATCGACGCAAGTCTCTCGCTGGTTTGTGTCAAGTGTCTCACAGATTTACCTGCATACTAGGCATGTTCGCCCACGTGAAACCAACCTATCATAGATGGCCTTCTCATCATAGAAATCTCATAAATCACCCTTTAGCTACTGCCAACTCGGACTCTCCCACAAATTACAGATGGCATACTTAGCACCGACAAGGAACACATTCTCCTCACCACTCTCATCTTATACGGGTTTAGTTTGGTAGACAAGCGATGGCGTGAGTACACAACAAGCTCAAGTCCTCATTCTGACTTGACGCCTTTCCCGAAGTGGAGTTCAAGGTGGAACATGTGACTCCCATCAAATGGAATAATGAGGTATTGGATAACCTTGTCATCGACCCCCACCGCAAGCTTCTGGTACGGAGTCTTGTGGGTTCACACATGGAGGATGAATCGATTGATGATTTCATCGAGGGGAAAGGGTTGGGACTGGTATTTAATTTATGGGGTATATTCCTCCAAATTTTAGATACATATCACGCCACTAATTGAGAGCCACTTAGGACCTCCTGGGGTGGGAAAGTCCCTGACAGTGGAAGCTATCAGCGAACGTACGGCACATGTCTTGTTCACTTGGCCACACTGGAGTCACCGATATTACTAGATCTCCATAAGCCTCTCTATGTTGTCGGTGCAGGGGATCTAGGCACAGAGCCTTCGACTCTCGATTCGAAACTGACTGATATATTTAACGTGGCAGCCAAATGGAAAGCCGTCGTACTGATCGACGAAGCGGATGTTTTCTTGGAGGAACGCAGCACCGCTAAACTGGAACGCAACTCCATGGTTGCTGTATTCCTTCGCCAAATCGAGTTAGTAACTCGATTTATTTAGAGTCCGTCATCCGTTGAATATAATCGTTGATATATACTGTATATTTCGTACAGGTATTTCTCCGGCATCTTATTCTTGACAACAAACCGTGTCAAGACGTTCGATCCCGCATTCCAGTCCCGCATTCATCTTTCCCTGCCATACACAGATTTATCCGACTCTGCGAAAGAGGAAATTTGGCGGGGGTTTCTGTCCAAAGTGGGGAATACAGCATTGGGGGTGGAGGATATTACTGCGGGACAAATGCAGGAGCTGGCGAATTTGGATTTGAATGGAAGGCAAATTAAGAATGTGGTCAAGGTCGCCGTGTCACTTGCTAACGATGAGAAGCAGCCCCTTGATATGGCGCATTTGCGAGAGGCGGTGAAGGTCGTTGTGGGAAACGGTGTTTAGATTGTTATTTTGTTTTTGGGTGGCAATTAGCAATCAGGAAATATATTCCTTGTGGATTGCGATAGAAAACGATAGAGTCGAGTAGTTTGACAAATGATATTTTACAACAGGGTGCATATATGCTGGACATTTAAGAAATAGTATCTTGTTAGCAGGTCATTGGTGGAAACAAAGCTTATTGGCAGATGATTTGTCTTGGGAAGGTCTTTAGCCACCAGAGCAATGCTAGACCTCTGGAATTGTACACTGATAACCTTCAGGCCTTCAGTCCAAATGTCTGGGCAGACACCCAATTGCTGGAGTTCAGGGATAAGGCTTGATCAGAAAAAAGTATCTACAACAGCTGAACTGATCATAGCACAAGTACCATACAACACCCTCATCAAAACGCTGGCAACTTCATAAAATCACCGGGGATCATATTGCACGAGCCTAACTAACCCTATTTACGTCAGGTCTTCCAATACAATTTTTATTGCAACTTGAAGTGAAGAGAAGGCGAATACATGACGAGGCACATGGTTAGGTGCTGAGTACAGTAGAAAGCGGGGAAATTGAAGGAGAGAAAAGTACTCTCCACCACGAGACACCACGAAATCTGTAACGAGAGTGAGATTTCTGCTGGGATTAGTAGGGTCAAGTCCAGAGGTGAATCGTGGCTGTCCGTGGTTGGCACCGATAATAGGGTCAAAACCTGTTCCGGGATGGACGAAGCTGAGTGTGCACAGGTTAAAAACGGGAAAAGAAAGGATAGGTTGAACACTGACTTGATATTGTCGGCCCAAAATTGTTGAAGGAAATGGAAACCATTTGTTAAATTGGATTGATAAGCGACTAAACAGTCTCCCTCAGCCAAATCGCACAACCCAGCATAGCCCAGGGTACGAACCAAAAGCAAGTCCACGTTCTATGATCGTGGTGTTCTGTAGAGCTTCCTGAGAGGTTACTGCAAACGCGGTGAATAGGAACTTTCCCGCTTCAATTTATAGAATATATTATCACCTTCAGGACCGTAGGGTATGCCACCTCTGATAATGTGATGCTTAAGATCGATAGGATTTAAATCGGCACGAGGTGCAGTCTTCCGGATATGTGCAGAGAAGGGGCATCGAGGTTGGTCGGTTGAGATATTTGCGCCGGGGTGAGAAAAATTGAAGTTATTGTTTCGTTGAGGGTCATTTGCGAGGACAGGATCATCGAATAGTGGTGCAAGATCAACAGGAGCACCCTGAAAAATAAAATAAAACAAGCCATGGGAATGTGTGCAGATCTATATTATTTATGACTTACACTCTTCCAGCGGCCTACCATACGTGCTCACAAAAGATCAGAACCTTGCTGACGAGTAAGACCAGATTCGATTATGGGATTGTCTGTTAAGAATTTGTTAAACTCGGGAACAAGCTGCTTCAGCTGGCGGAAAGCCAGGAATGAACCACCCCGAGCCCATGCGGGGCGGGCACCATCACCAATCTCTCCTAGAAGGATATGGCCGGGGTCTATTACAATCTGGCATGGATTTGGGTTCGCAGTGAATCCGGTCATCCATGAAACCGAAATCTACCAAAATGTCGGCAATGCCACCACGTGACAGACAGATATCGTAACTCACGCTCATGGCCTTCCTCATTTCCTGGGCCAACGTTACCTTGCAAGGAGTACAGTTGAGTCATAGATGGGCCAAATAGTACCTGTATTCCTAACAGGTAGGTAGTGATAGCGAGGATGCCAAGAGGATTACACCGTGAATGGAATCCCCCTTGAATGCTGACACCCAGTTGGTAGTTCCTGGGTCTCCGAGATTGGCTGCATCCGCAAATTGACCATTAGTATAGATTGGGTCGCCCAATGTATCATTGATTCTCAAAGCGACGAGGCCGGTATGAGAAAAGGCAATGTTGACGGTAGTAATAGGCTGAGTTGAATTCTGAAGCAACTGGGTGGTCGACGTGATCTGAGGGACCAGTTTCTTGAGGCCTTTCTTGAACGCTGTGTCATCGTTGATATGGAAAAAGGAAAACACTTCCACTTTCTTCTTCATGCCGATACTGCAGGAACCGAGAGTAAAATTCAGCTCGGAGCCAGAATAATCTTGAGCAACTTACAGGATGTCGCCCTGGATGTTAGAGATGTTGAGAGAAACTACCTGTGCTGCCTGCGAAACTTCAGATACAGAAGGCAAGTTAGGCTGTGCAGGCGGATCTGGACACCAGTGGTCAACTTGAAGACAACCTTTTGGAAATTCTGAAACATAGTGCTGAGAATAGAGGTGGTCTTGCGTGGCTTTAGCTAGGTGCCTTGAGAGGCAGTTACCGGCTGGAATGCGAGCCACGCAATGAGCGATGCAGGAAGAATGGAAGTGAACCGCATACTCAAGAAAATCTGTAAGATTTTTCAATGGAAACTAAGCTGAGGGGTAAAGGATTGAAGTTCGAACTTTTATCCAGATAGGACTTGGCTGAAATGCCGGGGCGCGTAGTGGATGTGAAAAGGGGGAATCCCTGCACAGGTTAATGAGATCAACAGGCGAAAAACGAGGAGGCTGTCCTTGCAAAGCACGGTATATGACTGATTCCCAGGAACGAAAATCATTCAAAACGCTATGGGGCCTGGCCATGTCCTAAGCCGAGCTCCACAATTTCCGTAGCCTGGATGGGAATACATCCTGTTCAGCACAGCTACTACATCTGACTATTAAATGTCCGAGGAATAATTGATTATTTCGTATAATTGTGAAATGGTACTTGAACGACAGAGGTTTCAAAATGCGCAATCTATGGGGATACGTGTTACTGTAAGGTTTGAGCGCTTGGAAGCACCTTCGAAACGAGCCCCTTGGTCACACTGACCGTTGATTACCATGCACGCGTCAATATATGGGAATATTCAATCAATGTCGATTCCTTTGGAGAATCACTTGACCACCCGTGCTTTTTTCCCGATGCGAGTCGCTGGTGCCTACGCTCCTCGCTGACGCCCGCGGACAGTGCGTAGCCAGAACATGTTAGACCACGAATTCACTTCTAGTTACTGTGGAGACCAGAAAAAAATTCTCGGATTGCCTCCGACGTTGGCCTGTTTGCTGAAGTGTGAGATCAGTTTGGCACAGTTTGACCTAGCGGTTTCCAAGAATAGGAAAACTGAATAAACTGACAATATCTGAAGTACGGAGTAAGTAACTAATGAAGTTCTAAACTCTACACTCCATGGTTGTAGTTAGTGAGTCATCCATTTAACACCCCCCCTTGACAAAGTAACTCCACAACACCTGAAATCATGTTTTCAATCCTAGGAGCATTCTGAACTTTTCTAGGGTTGCATGTGGTAATGCTTTTGTGAGTATGTCGGCAATTTGATCAGAAGTGGGAATATAAACAGGACATATGATCCCTCCCTCAACCTGATCACGTAGCCAAAAGAATCTAAGGTCAAGATGTTTCATACGGCCATGGTGCTCTGGATTTTTGGAAGCAGTGAGTGCCGATTGGTTGTCAATTAGGAGTGTGAATGAGCTGTCAAGCCCACAATACCATGCTCTGATTTACTCGGCAGTACCAACCAACCAACCCTTACCCATATCATCCCTCACCAGTGTGTGGCCTCAGCTCGGTACATTTGGTTCATCATTTGGTTCATTATCTCTATCCCACCCTCCTATTCTTTATCATTCTTTTATCCCCTGTCCTTCCCCTTGCCTGTTTACCCTCAGGACACTCACTATTTGTTGTCACTCAGCAGTGGCCCTATTGTTTTATGTTTGGCCACTCTCTATTGTTCTATTTTCACTCACTCTTTTGTTCTCGATCACATTTCATTGTTCTATTCTCACCTACATTCTTTTGTTCTATTCTTGATCATTGTGGACAATACCTCCACATGATTCTTCATACCTTATTGTTCTCCATTCCTTGTGCCACTCTGTTCCACATCTCACTTATTAGCCTATATAAGTAGCCAATGTATGTAGATGGTTCTTTGTTCTGGAAATCAACTAGGCTTACACCTTCTTGTCCTCCCTTCTCCTGTCTAAAGTCCTTTACCTGGGCTGATATTCTCAGCACCCTCCCAGGTATCCCTCTGTCCTCAATTGGTGGCATGCATGGGAAGTAGGGCACAATGCATGAGCACGTTGAAGCCATGCTGCTATTCCTGGCCTGCAGGACTTGGCCACTCCTCGGCATTCCTGGAGCCTGACATGAGCAGTCTAAAGAGCAACCAAACTCCTGTAAGATGTTTCTGATCCATTTGATGGCCTTCCCTGCTTCAACCACAGCAACAAATTCAGCTTCTGTGGTGGACAGTGTCACAATGGGCTGTAGCCAACTTCTCCAGTCTATAGCTCCACTGCCAACACAAGTAACATAGCCACCTGTTGACCAACCATTGTCTTTGTTTCCGCCATGATCGGCATCAGTGTATGCCACAAATAATTCATTAGCCTATTGATCAGACATATAAACAAGTTTGTAGTCCATACTGCCTTTCAGGTAGCATAGAAGGTGTTTGACCGCTAGCCAATGTCATGGTCCAGTGTTGTGGCTCAACCTGCCAAGTACACCCACTGCATATGCTATATCTGGCTGTGTGGTTGTTCCAAGGTACATGAGGGAACCTACAGCTACAAGATATGGCATGTTCCACATCTCTTCTACTTCCTTTTCAGTTTTTGGGCACATCTCTGAGGTTAATGTAATACTAGTGTCCATTGGTGTGTGAACAGGTTTGCAATATGTCATCCCAAAGTATTCTAGTATGTTAATGACATATTGATGCTGTGAGAGTGAGATAATTTGGTTGTGAATGTCATGAAAAATATGGACTCCAAGTAAAAACATAGTTGGGCCAAGGTCTCACAGTTTAAAGTGTGATTGAATTTCCTCTACCATTTTGTCATTTGCAGCAGGGGAGGTTCCAGCAAGGGTGATGTCATCAATAAAGATTGGTACTATAATTCACACTTACCCTTGAGTATAGATATATATTGCTCAACCGGCTTCACAACGTGTGAATTCCATGGATGTCAGTACTTCATGTAGATGTGTGTTCCAGTTACATGCTGTTTGTTTCATGCTGTATAATGGTTTAAGTAAGCAACATATGGTGTTTGGTCCTCCTTGGTGATAACCTTTAGGTTGTCTCATATAAATGACCTCCTCAAGGTCTTTACCAAGTATAAATGCATGTAAGATGTTGACTGATCGAAGATGAAGTTTTTCCTTGGTAGCTAGTACAAGAATGAGTTGGAGGGAGGCAGGATGTTAAATCTGTATGTCAGGCGCTTAGCTAGAGACTTCCGGAAGGGTTTCTGGAGGTTCCAAGTGGTTTCCAAAGGGGGGGTTCATACTCCAGAGATGGAGGGACTAGAGGTTGCGGGTTCACAGATGGAAACAGAAAGGGGTGGAAAGATAGGAAGTGCTGAGGGTCTAGGACTGTTCACGGTATTAGTTAATTCAACTAGTTGTTTGAGTGGTTTGAGGTCACAGGGACTTGGCTTCAACTTATGTGTTGTGCCCTCCTCAATTGTCTGTCCCTAATTTCGGAAAGTTGGAAAGTTTACCAGAACTGAATCGGAAACTACGATGCAGGATTAAGTCGATATTCATACTGGTGAATAGTCCAGTCAACTGGTGTCTTATATACATGTATCTAGTCCTTGTACTAACTTTGCCAAGTAAAGACAAGAGGGGGAAAGAGTACAAGAGGCTAATACAGAATGAGGAACAAGGGAGTGAGGTATGCAATGATCCTGCATGTTGTTTATCAAAGGAATGGAACCTTGGCCTCAGAATCTTCAGAGGTTTGGGATTGCATAACCTTGGGTTGGTACAACAGAATTTGGAAAGCAATTGTTCAGGCTTTGAACAGTTGGAAAGGTCCCAGAAACAGTGCAGGTGGTTGTGAGGATTAATGTGGGTTTATTGGTGACATGGGCCATAACACAGGATGGTAAACAGGTGTGACTGTAGCATCCTCTGTATACTCAAATCCAGGTCTCTGAGTGTACCCTTTGCTACAACTCTGCCTGTGACATTCAACAGTTCCATCAGCATTATGTTTAAGTTGAAATATCTATTTACACCCAATAAGCTTCGCATTTGGAGGTAATTTGATGTATTGTTAAGTCCACGTGTCAGGCGCTTAGCTAGTACTTCCGAAAGGGCTATCCAGGTTAGCGTGGAGGTCCGTAACGGGGCCGAAGACTGAAGGCGGAAGTTGGGTAGACTACGGACGGAGATAGAAGCACTGGGAATTTAGGGTCAGTCGTGGAATGGTTCAATCTGGTCACTGGGGTGTTCGAGGTCGAAGGGACTTGGCTTCAACTTATGTGTTGCGCCCTCCTCGATCGTCTGTCCCTAATTTCGGAAAGGAGACGGGAGTTTACCGGAAATGAATCAGAAACTAGGTGAGAGACTAAATCGATATTCGTACTAGCGAACAGTCCAGTTGACTGGAAGACTATATACATGCGGCTATCCTTGTACTATCTTTGCCGGTCATAAAACAAGGAGAAAGGGAGTACAAGAGGTCAATATAAAAGAGAAAACAATGGAGTGAGGTACGTGATGGTCCTGTGTGTCGGTTATCAAAGTATTGAGTCTTTGGTCAGAGATGGACTTGGGGATGGTGTCTCGGTCATGATGGGAATGGGAGCAGGAACGCGGTTTCTTGGTCAGACTTGTCAGGAACAGGGATTATGGGAGACAATCCTTCGTCCTTTCGGTCAGAAAGGTCTCGGAATAGGGGAGGGTGGTTGTGGGGGTTAGTGTGGGTTGTTGAAAGCATGGGCTATAACATGTATTCCCAAGTTCCATTCTCAAGATGGTTATTCATCTCGAGGTTTGTGGTTTCTCTCCATTGCTGTCCATTGGGACATATCATAGCCTCCTTGAGTGTCTGAGGATCTGTATACCATGTTGATAATGCAGTTTATATAACTTCATCACATTTTTCAATCTCATCTGTCTTTTGGATTGGTTCCCATGTTTGCCACCATTCTCTTGGTGCTACACCTGCATTTCTCCATGGGTTTGCTGCCCAATGCTGTAACAGTGTCAACATTGGTGCTGGAGCAGGAGCTATACTGTCCAAGGGTCCAGCCAGAGATGTAGGTCCAGTGGAACGTAATTGCTCTTCTGGGAATATTGTATCACCTGGGGATGTCACTATAGCTGGTGGTGAGTGAATTTCATAACATTGAGAGTCTTCTGTGGTGCTAGATGTTTGAGGTGGTGATGGTGCTTCTGGTACTGTTCTTGGAGTAATCTCTGACTCAGATTCATCATCATATAAATCTTGCACCACTGACAGAGGTGTCTGATACTCTACACTGTGAGTGGAGATGTAGCAGAGGTGATTGGTTGATTCCAAGTTTGTTTGAGTCCTGGGAAGTAGTGTTCATCAAATTCAGCCTGCTCACTTATGATAACACATTTGGTAACAGGGTTGTAAAACTTCCATGCCTTGAAACCATCTGGGTAACCAAGGAAAATGCATTTCTCCATATGTGAGTTGATTCCTACTCATTTGTCTTTCTGCACATGAACATATGCTGAACATCCCCACACTCGAATGTTTGAGACATCTGGTTTTCGTCTGTACCAGAGCTCATATGGTGTCTTTTCTTCTAGTGAATTTGTTGGGCATTTGTTCTGAAGCATGATGTAAGTATCAACTGCTTCTCCCAAGAATGACACAGGTAAATTAACTTTATAGAGCATGGCTATAGCATGTTCTTCAATTGTACCATTTGTATGTCCTGCAACTCCATTCTGTTGCAGTTGGTTTTGAACTGTGTGCAGACGTTCAATGCTACATGCATTGGTGAGGGTAAGAAAGGCTTTTGACATATATTCTCCACCTTTATCGTCAATCATTGCTTTGCTTTTTCAATTCCAGTGATTTTTGACCTTTGCCTTAAAGCATTTGAATCCTTCAAAAGCCTAATCCTTAGTATGGAGGAAGTGTCCAGCTGTCAAGTACACATACCGAGACCCGTTATGTTGGCAGTGCTGACCAAGCAACCATTCTATGTCCACATCCAAGTGTCCACGCTGCATCCATATCACTTGGTACATCGGTCTCATCTCATTACATCCACCACCCACACACCTACTCCTCACCCCTTGGTCAGTCTCACCTCGGGACTTCCTGTCCTTGTTCTATCCTCGGTCACAGCCCTTGTTCTATCCTCGGTCACAGCCCTTGTTTTACAGTCGGGCACTAGGCTTAGGCCCTTCTACCTTCTTCCCCTCTGTTAAGTCCTTGACTTGGGCTAGCATCACCAGCATCCTCCCGAGTACCTGTCTGTTGCAAATCAGTGGCATGCATGGCAAGTAGGGTGCAACACACGAGTACATTGAAGCCAATGCCACTACTCTTGGCCTGCAGGACTTGGCCATTGTCTGCCCAACCCCTCGGCAGTACTGAAGTCCGTCAGTACCCGAAGCTTGACACCAGCTCAGAAATGAGTGTTGTCATCAACAAATACTATCCAGTACTGGTACCCTGAGTGCATTGATATTCTAAAAGGGCTATGCAGGTCGGTATGAATAAGATCAAGAAGGTTTTCTGCATAACTTAAAGAAGTTACGAAGGGTTTTGTGTTCATTTTTCCAGCCAAACAAGGCATATTGAGTTTGGCCTGGTATGTGTATTGATACACATACCTGTTACTAGTTTATCCTTAATGATTTTGTTGACAACATCATGTCCATGATGAGAAAAACAATGATGCTAGAGATTTCTGTCAGCAGAGAGTATTGATACCAAGCAATAAGCATGTTCTGTGAAATTCTCAGTGGTTCCTGCAAGGAATGCTAAGTTATCCTTGTTGATTGGAGCCACAAATAGGTTCTTGTCCCTGAGTGAGAATATCATTGAGAGTTTAGTTGGAGAAATATGCACATAAATACCATGCTGGCATGATAAATACAGAACAGCAAGGAGGTTATTCTGTAAATCAGGGATGTGAAGTACTCATGTGAACTCGACTGATCTCACCACTCTCCCTGAAATAACAGGGCGAAATACTATGTTCCCAACACCTTTAGAATAGACGATGGTGTTGTCTGTGAGTCGTATAGGGACTCAAAGATTAGTATAGTCATGAAACCAATGTCAGTGTGGCATCATATGAGATGTGGCACCTGTGTCTGCATTCCATAAGTAAGTTTTTTGAAAGGTGCAAGTCAGTTGAGAGGAACGATAACTTGCATTCCTGGCAAATTCAGCAATGCTAGCTGTAGTACTTGCAGGTGTGGCACTTTCAGTGATGCTAGATGAACCAGGAGTTGGGTTGGTTGGATGAAATTGTCTAGGTTTTCCTGCTTCAGCTTTTGCAGTGATATACTTTTAGCACTGGGATAAGATATGGCCTCTGTAACCACAGAATTTGCAGTTATGAGTTGTTGAAGCTTTAGTGGTGAGTACTGTGGCTGATATAGCATCCGCTGATGTCCCTGAATGACATTCCCAATTTAACTATTCATTCCTGAAGGCCTTGTGAATCATAGCTGGATCGAGATTATCTGTCAAGCATTTGTACCGAGACCCGTCTATTTGGCATTGCCGACTGAGCAATCATCCTATATCCACAACCAAGTACCCATGTTGCATGCATGATACCGGTTTCAGCTTGGCACGTCCACCACCCACACTCCCTGTCCTCACCCTTTGGTCCGCCTCACCTTGGGACTTCCTGCCCTTGTGTTATCCTCGGTTACAGCCCTTGTTTTATCATTGGGCATTTCCTATTGTCCTATCTTCGGACACATTCTATTATCCTGTCTTTTATTATTCTATCCCTGCATTGCATTCCTTATTCTAATTTTATTCATTGTGGACAATAACCACATGCTTTGCATACCTTATTGTCCCACATTCCTTATTCCACATGTCGCTTCTTAACCTATATAAGTAGGAAATGCATGTACATATTTCCTCATTCTGGGTATCAACTAGGCTTAGGCCCTTCTACCTTCTTCTCTTCTGTTAAAGTCCTTGACTCGGGCCAGAATCATCAGCATCCCCCCAAGTATCTGTCTGTTGCAAATACAGTGGCACGCACGGCAAGTAGGGCACAATGCACAAGCACGTTGAAGCCAACGCCACTACTCTTGGCCTGCAGGACTTGGCCATAGTCCGCCTGACCTTCTACCAACACCCCTCGGCAGGACCGAAGTCTGTCAGTACCCGACGCTTGACATTATCAATAAGCATGAGCAAGGATTCAAAGGAAGAGTATTCCTCAGGTAATGCACGGATTAAGGCCATTGAATGTAGTTCATTATCAAGGTCATCAAGTGTAAATCCCTGAGGCCAAACATCCTTAATAGCTCGAACCATTTTAGCAACTCATATGATAAGCCCTTCAAGCCCCTTGTTCTCCAATTTTCTAGCAGAAAAGAGGTCATTGTGGTGTTAAACCTTGTCCCGGGTTTCTTTGACTGGTTTCTACTTTCCAGGAGCTTCCACATCTTCTTGGGATCATCAAGTACTCTACCTAAGTGGTTTTTTTGATCATCCTCAATAGCAAGATATATTTCCCCAGTGCCCTTGTCTACCCATTCCAACCACTTTTGGTAAGCATCTGTATCCAAGGTACTTGGTTGTGAGATGTCACCATTCACTTGATGGGATTATGAGCAAATACAGTAGGATAGAAGAATTTTGTAGGCAGCTAATTATTTTATTCTCCTCAGTATAGTCAATAACTGAGTAATATATTCGAAAATATACCTAATTATTTTATTCTTACAAAAGAAAGAAAAGAAAATTAGCCTCAACGGCTTGTACAGTATATAATACAGCTCACCTCCTCAGTATAGTCAATAACTGAGGAGGGAGGCTTCCGCGGGTCATGTCTCACCCGCTTATACCCTGCAGCCAGCCCATGACCCTATCGAAGGTTTGAGCCAGTCTGCCGGTACCATACCCAGGGAGCCGGCCACGCTAGTCGCGTCGTGCGTGGACAAGCGCCCGTAAATAGCGTACACAATAGAATGAGAATAACTTCCTCAATAGTGAGGATAAAAATACAAATAAAATTGTGAAAAATAGAGAATTCAAAAGCGCACTGTTTGATACCAAAATCGATATAATATTGCGATATATTGAGGTTGACCTCTCAGGGGTGAGATGCTAGTTTGCACCCAACACGCCCCCTCAAGCTCAATATATGCCGAGCTTTTCGGTGAGAATCTTCACTCTGGGTCCTGGTAAACCCTTTGTGAGGATGTCTGCGAGCATTTGATCGGTTGGGAGGTATTCTATTGTAATCTTCTTCCCCTCAATCGTAT
>QLPG01000537.1:0-10177 GCA_003314385.1 Gomphus sp. MG54 | reverse complement strand
TTGACAGATGGGGATAAAACAGTAAAAGACTGAATAATAGGACGTTTCCTAGGATAGGACAATAGGAAATGCCCGATTATAAAACAAGGCTGTAGCCGAGGATAACACAAGGGCAGGAAGTCCTGAGGTGAGGCGGACCGAGGGGTGAGGAGTAGGCATGGGATGGGAATGAGGGATGTGACCGATATGTGCATCTAGCCAAGAACAACTCATCGAGTGGTTCGTACTTGGTTACTAATGGAGTATTTTAGTCAGTACTGCCGAGTTACCAGATCCTTGGTACATGTACTTGACAATTTCTTTCTTTTTTACACTTCTTTTCTCCACACACCCCCAAACTTCATTACCGTTCCCCTATAAGTAACCATTCCTCATCTTTCAATCATCATAAACTATTTTCCGGCCTTTTATTGTCATTTTTTGCCTATATATCTCTGTATAAATAGGCAGTAAAATGCTCAAGAACCATAATGAGTTTTTCATGTTCTACAATGGCGTCCTTTAATATTCAAGTTCATTCTTTAATATTCCTTGCAAAATATTTAAGTGCAATGGTCCATTTATAATTACTTCACTTGACTACTTAGTCTCTAACACTACTTTAGACTACAACTTGTAAACTTGTTTTACAACAAATATGAGGTTATAGATATGTTCCTAACATCTCATAATATTATTCTACACTTCTCTATATTATTTCTATCTTGTATAACAAGCCTAGATCAGTAAACTGATGCTTTGGCACCCATGCCAGTCTCCCAGGACAGTGCTTAAGTAGAAGCAAAACCACGGAGTTCAGCCCAAGCAGAATAACCATAACTCCACAATTTATATACAAATAAATACACAAAACATACTACAAAAATCTTCTTCATTTGACTCTTATTTGTCTCACCTCCTAGTATAGAAATTACTTCTAAAATCTCCCATCAGACACCTAGTCTATCTTACTTCCCAAGAAATTGGTTTTAAAATGTGCTCTAAGAGTGAGTTCAAACCATTTCCTCCTAAGACTGTTTAAGGAAGGTTGCTTCCTTAATTTAGTACTTAATGACCTTGGGATGCTTTAAACTTTCATGAATTAGGTGGCTCTGAATCAGTAGTTAATGGTCTGAGATTTATTGAGGCAACTGTATATCAATTTAATTTAAGTTTGCCTAGATGAAATTGACAATAAGCTCACCCAGGCATAATAAGAGTCCACCAAGACATAATAAGACTTATATAATTCAGATTTAAATTCCTCAAGATGCTATAGGGTCCACTAAGATATGATAAGAGTCATAAGATATGTATCATGGGATACATTTGTATAAAGCAACAGTAGTTACAAGCAATAAATAGAGCTGGTGTCAAGCCTTGGTAGTACCGAAGTGTCAAGTCCACGTACCGAGACCCATCCACCAGCAGTGCCGACCGAGCAATCATCCTATATCCATGACCAAGTACCCGTGTTGCCTGCATAACACTTGGTGCGCCGGTCCTGGCTCGGCACATTCGCCATCCGCATTCCTCGGTTTGTTTCACCTTGGGACTTCCTGTCCTTGTATTATCCTCGGACAAAACCCCATTGTTTTATACTCGGCCACTCCCTATTGTCTCATCTTGAGTCACGACCCTATTGTTCCATCTTTTATTGTTCTGTCCCCGTTTTGCATTCCTTGTTCTAATTTTGTTCGTTGTGGACAACAACCACATGCTCTGCATACCTTGTTGTCCCACATTCCTTATTCCACATGTCGCTTCTTAACCTATATAAGTAGGACATGCATGTACATACTTCTTCATTCTGGGTATCGACTAGGCTTAGGCCCTTCTACCTTCTTCTCCTCTGTTAAGTCCTCAACTCGGGCCAGCATCCTCAGCATCCCCCCGAGTATCTGTCTGTTGCAAATACAGTGGCATGCACGGCAAGTAGGGCGCAACGCACGAGTACATTGAAGCCAACGCCACTACTCTTGGCCTGCAGGACTTGGCCATAGTCCGCCCGACCTTTCAACAACACCCCTCGGCAGTACCGAAGTCTGTCAGTACCCGACGCTTGACACGAAGGTACAGTTGGGAACCGGCCAAGT
The DNA here is from genome assembly GCA_003314385.1 of Gomphus sp. MG54. Classification (NCBI taxonomy): domain Eukaryota; kingdom Fungi; phylum Basidiomycota; class Agaricomycetes; order Gomphales; family Gomphaceae; genus Gomphus; species Gomphus sp. MG54. The sequence continues at coordinate 8,102 of QLPG01000537.1, read as the reverse complement.
CCTACAGGCCAGCTGGAGTGGCTTGGCTTCAATGTGCTCATGTGTTATGCCCTGCTTCCTGTGTGTGCCACTGATTTTTGATGGAAGAGGTGCTTGAGAGGATGCTGAGAGTATCAGCCTGAGTGGGGACTTCTTGAACAGAGGGAGGAGAGCAGGAAGGGTGTAAACCTAGTTGATACTCAGACTGAGATACTATGTACATGCATTCACTACCTATATAGGCTAAGAGGCAGAATGTGGAATAAGGGTGGCATAAGACATGGAGAAAAGAATAAGGTATGGAGACCATGTGGAGGTATTATCTATGGTGATCTAGAATAGAACAATATGGCATAAATGAGAGTAAGACAATGAAATATGACCGATAATAAATGAGTAAGTTTGTGAGGAAATGTCAAACTTCGGGTACTGATGGACTTCGGTACTGCCAAGGGGTGTCATTGAGAGAGTCATCCTGACCATTCAATAGCTGTCCTAAATGCAGGGCCACTGGCAGGACAACATTGACTTTTTAAAACATAGGTTTCGGCCCAAAGTTCTCCGAGGTGCTCAAGTCACCGACAGGGAAAACCTCGCATGTTTGGCAGAGTTCCAGCAATGCCTGGAGTATGAACTGGCAACTTGGGGCTAGAAGAGCCCTATTTTCAGTGAGTTGGGTTTCTAGAGCCCACATGAAACCGTGGTCAGGTTACAGAATTGAGTTTTTATGATTCCCAGTGAGAACCTGTGCTGGCTATATCATTTGGACATCAAAATTCAGCACTAAATGCGCTTATATAACTGAGGTTCAACGCTAACCTCACTTATATAAGTGAGGTTAGGCTGAACCTTGCTTATATAAGCATACCCACCTGTGGGTACAGGTTTGGGCTGGGTTGGAAATCCTGACCCTAACTCTTACCTGCACTACCCGTACCCACTACCCGCGCGGGTGTCCAATACCCGCACCAATCACTATTGATTGTCCAGTTCAATTGCGTCTCTACCCCTGAGGGTTTCTAATCAGTTGACTGTCTTGATTAAAGACTCTTTCTTGAGATTACTTCACTGTAATTTCTGTCTTGGCCTCACCCTCATTTTAGAGTGCATTGAGTGGGTAATCTGTTCAGTCCACTTACTTCCTCTTTCCTCTAAGTGCATTCCCTTTCATTGGAATATCTCTGGACCCCTAAGTGTCCTGAGCCTACAGACTTTGATAGTCTCATTCATTGCTGCAAAAAAAGCATCACTTACTCGTCATATTAGCTTGCTAGGGTTATTACACAGGTTGTGACCAAGGTATAAATATTAAATTATTTCCGGAGTTGTGCTGCAGCAGGGTTTGAAAATCTTCTTTGTCTCGCTTCACTTCACACAGTGCTTGACTGAAGTGTTATATCTTTACCACCAAGGTCTTGTCCAGATTCCAAAACAGGGGGGTCTAAGACTGTTCATGGTATTAGGAGGTTCGAGTGGTTTGAGGTTGCAGGAACTTGGCTTCAACTTATGTATTGTGCCCTCCTTGACCGTCTGTCCCTAATTTTGGAAAGTTGGAAAATTTACCGGAACTGAATCGGAAACTACGACACAGAATTAAGTTGATTTTCATACTGGTGAATAGTCCAGTTGACTGGTGTCTTATATATATGTATCTAGCCTTTGTACTAACTTTTGCCGAGTAAAGACAAGGGGGAAAGAGAGTCCAAGGGGAAATACAGAATGAAGAACAAGGGAGTGAGGTACACGATGATCCTGCGCATCAAGGAGCGGAACCTTGGCTTTGGAATCTTTGGAGGTTTGGGAATGCAGAACCTTAGGTTGATACAGTGGAATTTGGACAGTGGTTGTTCACACTTTGAGCAGTCAGAAAGGTCCCAGAAACAGTGCAGGTGGTTGTGGGGATTTAATGTGGGTTTATTGGCGGCATGGGCCATAACAGTATCCCTCTACTAGGACCAAGCCCTTGAGGTCCTAAGCTTATTCTTGCCATGAATTGAGCAGAGAAGAGCATGAGATTATTTTTTAGGCATATTGGGATATAATAGGTGTTTTTTCCAAGCACCCATCTGATATATATATAAGGGGTTTTTTCTCTTCCTTGAGTTCCTTTTCCTACCCCCACCCATGTCTGGACTGGAGCAGGATATCGAAGCAGAAATCTCAGATCAGGTACATGCCTTCCAAGCCGAATGTGCAGAAAAGATTCACTTGTTGAAGGTGGAAGGGGTGTGGAAACTAGAGGCCACCCAGAAGGTTGGAAAAAATCAGAGGGATGAAGTCTGAAAGCTGGAGGAAAAAACAAAGGAGGCAGATCAGAGGAGAGGAGGAAGGAAAAGGATCGAGCCATGGAGCATGATGCCAAGGCTCTGAAGCTTGACCTCCTGGCCAGTCAGATGGCCAAAGATCCGAAAGATGTACTGCATTGGGGGGGTTTCATTGTCCTGTTGGGGTCCAAAGATGGGGATGTTCCATGACAGGAGACCAAGTCTGAAGAATCTTCAGATAGCGGTGTCCCCTCAAATGTAGAGTCTGTCTTGTTATCTACTGGGGGTAATCCAAGGGGTGGGGAGGATGTCTCTATCATGCCTGTGGTTGGGGAAAGCACTGCTACGAGGGATGCAGAGAGGAAGTGTCGGAAATGTCTCAAGAAGGATGCCTGGATTTTTGGGGCACAAAAGGCCTACAAAAATCAGGTGGCTCAGGAAGTGCAGGTGACCAGGAAGGAGGTGGGTCTTGGACCCTTTGAGTCTAGTTGCCAGGCACTGATTCATCATCGTCCTGACCTATAACAGGTTGCCAACCTGGGGATTCCCTCCTTTCTGAGGTTGGAATCCTGTAACAAGTGTCTTAAATGTGGGAAACTGTCAGGAGTCGGATACTGACGGACTTCGGTACTGCCGAGGGGTGTTGTCGAAAGGTCGGGCAGACTATGGCCAAGTCCTGCAGGCCAAGAGTAGTGGCATTGGCTTCAATGTACTCATGCGTTGCGCCCTACTTGCCATGCGTGCCACTGTATTTGCAACAGACAGATACTCAGGGGGATGCTGAAGATGCCTGCCCGATTCGAGGACTTAACAGAAGAGAAGAAGGTAGAAGGGCCTAAGCCTAGTTGATACCCAGAATGAGGAAGTATGTACATCCATGTCCTACTTATATAGGTTAAGAAGCGACATGTGGAATAAGGAATGTGAGACAACAAGGTATGCAGAGCATGTGGTCGTTGCCCACAATGAACAAAATTAGAATAAGGAATGCAAAGCGGGGATAGAATAATAAAAGACAATATAATAGGATCGTGACTCGAAATGGGACAATAGGGAGTGGCCGGATATAAAACAATGGGGTCGCGTCCGAGGATAATACAAGGACGGGGAGTCCCGAGGTGAAACAAACCGAGGAGTGCAGATGGCAAAGGTGCCGAGCCAGGACCGGCGCACCAAGTGTTATGGAGGCAATGCGGGCACTTGGTCATGGATATAGGATGATTGCTCGGTCGGCACTGCCGGAGGATGGGTCTCGGTACGTGGACTTGACAGAAACCTTGTACATGGACTATGTCGGTCAAGACCTGTGTCTCTTGTTGGGAGAGCAGGATGAGGTGTGAGGTCGGTGGGGTACCAGTTGTTAAGGGGTCAACCTCGAAAAAGAGGATGCAGGAGGAGACTGAGGTTTCTGAGGTGTCCTCTTCGAAGAGGATGAAGGTCGAAGTAGTGGTCCCTCCCTTTCTGAGGGCTGGGAATTCCACAAATGGGGATATCCTGAAGGAAATCAGGGATGGTATTTTTGCTCTCAGAGCTGAGTTAAGGAGGCTGTTGGATGCCTCTGAGATGTGGAATGCTATCAAGACGGATGGTTGGGATCGTCCAACAAGTGTGTGGAGATGCAGTAGTGTAGTCCAGAGTCATCTGGCAGTGGCAGGTCGGTTGATTCTGGTGCATGGTATGGGGAAGGCAGTTTCTAAGAGGAAGAGGACTCCCAGGGAGACGGGTCCAGCATGTGGTGTGGAAGATGTAACCCCCAGAGCAGGGCAGTCTATCGAACTGGCAGACCCAGTGTGTGGCATGGAGAGTTCGGCACCTATGCTGGGGCCTTCCACTGAAGAGGTGGTTCTGGGGGTTGTGGCACTGATGGCAGGGCCGAGTCCTGAAGTGGAAGCCCTGGTACCAGATTCAAGTGGTGGAGGAGATGTGAAGGGAGTGGATCTGTTCCACCAGCTGGATCCTTCCAATTTTGATCCAGAGCAATCTTTGTTTTATGGTGATGACTGATAATGTATGTTCATATTGATTCTGTCAAGTACACATATCGAGGTTCCGGTTATTCGGCAGTGCCAACCGAGCAGCCATTCTACGTCTACGTACAAGTGTCCACACCGCATGCATGTCACTTGGTATGCCATTCTAGGCTTGGCATGTTCCGCCACACCATTTGCCTGTTCCTTGATCCGCTTCACTTTGGGACTTCATCCTCGGTCACGACTCCATTTTTTTATACTCGGCCACCCTTTATTGTCCTATCTTGAGTCACGATTCTATTATCCTATCCTTTATTGTTCTATCCCTGTTTTTCATTCCTTATTCTAATTTTACTCGTTGTGGACAATGGCCGCATGCTCTGCATACCTTGTTGTCCCACATTCCTTATTCCACATGTTGCTTCTTAACCTATATAAGTAGGACATACATGTACATATTTCCTCATTCTGGGTATCGACTAGGCTTAGGCCCTTCTATTTTCTTCTCCTCTGTATAGTCCTCGACTCGGGCCAGCATCATCAGCATCCTCCCGAGTATCTGTCTGTTACAAATAGGTGGCACACACGGCAAGTAGGGTGCAATGCACGAGTATGTTGAAGCCAATGCCACTACTCTTGGCCTGCGGGACTTGGCTATAGTCTGCCCAACCTTTCGCCAACACCCCTTGGCAGTACCAAAGTCTGTCAGTACCCGAAGCTTGACAGATTTGGAATTAATGGTATTTTTCATGTCAGAGGCTTGGGGCTTGTAGTTATAGTGGTCATGGGGGATCGTGGTGGTCTTGGCGGTCGTGGCAGTCATGGTGGTCATGGTGGCCAAGGTAGCCATTTGCTGAATTGATGCTTGGATGGCAGTGGTGTCGTCAGGACCCAGAGGGTGTCCTGCAGTTTTGAATCTCGGTTTTGAACCATGTCAATAGTTCAGTTCGTATTAGCATGTTATCAAAGTTCTAGTCTAGAGAGAATATACACATGGTACTGTTTTGTCTAAGGGATGGTATGGAATTTCTGCAATTGTCAGGGTTCTTCCTGAGCGGAGTTTTTTTTCAGAGGATTGGATTGAGCGCTGAGTGAAAACTGCCAGCTCCATGGTACCAAGAATCAGTTAGGAAGAATATCTAAATGAGTAGTACTCAATGCCCTGTTGATTGATGGATCGTAGTGGGTGAGCATATGGTGGCCTGGCAACTAGAATTCTGATGGAGTTCAGAGGGTCAGAGTTGTTTCCAAAGAAACAGGTCGAAATCTTTTTGACAATTGGTCACAGGTGGTCATATTCCTGAAGAGGTTGGACACATTGTTTGTTTTACTCCCTGGGCACAGTTAGTGTTCAATGTGAACAACTAGTGCCAGAGTCAGGGGCCTTGCTTCTTATTCCTCAATTTCTAAAGCATCCGAGGCTTCAGACTCTTCTTCAATATCCTCAGTCACAGAGGCTGTGCACCCTTTGGTGACTGTGGTGGTGGATCTTGGGCATTCCTTGGCTGCATGGCCTGATCTACCACAGAAGAAGCAGAGGTTTTGTTTGAAGCGGCATTGCTGTTCTTGCAGTGTAAGTTTTCTGTCTTTTCTGATTTTGGATGAAAGATCTATGGTAGCCCTGCTGCCACTGGATGGGGTCTTGGGTTGGTGTCAGGAGTCGGATACTGACGGACCTCGGTACTGCCGAGGGGTGTTGTCAAAAGGTCGGGCGGACTATGGCCAAGTCCTGCAGGCCAAGAGTAGTGGCATTGGCTTCAACGTACTTGTGCATTGCGCCCTACTTGCTGTGCGTGCCACTGTATTTGCAACAGACAGATACTCAGGGGGATGCTGAAGATGTCAGCCCGAGTCAAGGACTTAACAGAAGAGAAGAAGGTAGAAGGGCCTAAGCCTAGTCGATATCCAGAATGAGGAAGTATGTACATCCATGTCCTACTTATATAGGTTAAGAAGCAACATGTGGAATAAGGAATGTGGGACAATAAGGTATGCAGAGCATGTGGTTACTGTCCACAACGAACAAAATTAGAACAAGGAATGCAAAGCAGGGATAGAACAATAAAAGACAGGATAATAGAATGTGCCCGAAGATAGGACAATAGGAGGTGCCAGACTATAAGACAAGGCTGGTAACCGAGGATAGTACAAGGACAGGAAGTCCTGAGGTGAAACGGACCGAGGAATGTGGATGGCGGATGTACCGAGCTGAGACCGGTGTATCAAGCGTTATGCATGCTGCGTGGATGCTTGTACATGGACGTAGGGTGGTTGTTCGGTCGGCACTGGCGAATAATCGGGACCTCGGTACGTGTACTTGACAGTTGGCCTGATTTGGCCATCTTATTGCCCATGTTAGGGGCCGAATACACGGTCATGGGGGTCCTCCCTCTGTCGTAGGGGCAGTTGAAGTTCCGGGTAGAGGGGGGCTCTCTGGCAATTTCCAATGATCACTCCCAGTAGCGGGTGTTGATGGATTGGGACAGGAGGCGGAGTTAGAGTAGGGAGTGGGGCTTTCCTACTCTGGGGATCTCGTCCTTGATCCTGCCAGGGAGTCCGTTGTAGAACTGACGATGAAGTGCGGTGTTGCCCCAGTGGATGTGGGTGGCTAGTCAATTGAATTCAACTACATATTTCATGATGCGCTGATTATCGTGCATGTAGAGGTTCTTGAGATCTGCTTTGGCCTCTCCTTCCAGGTCGTGGGGGCTGAAGTTGGTTTTGAGTTCATTCATGAACTCTGTACAGTCATGGAGCCAGTCTGGCTCTTTGGGGGCAGAAAGGGCTGGTTTGAACTAGTCTAGAGTGGTACCGGTTAGGTACAACAGTACATAGGTTACCTTGGTGCTGTCGGTGTCGAAAGCATCAGGGTGGTCACAGAAGTTCAGACTACACTGCACTAGGAAAGCTTGTAGTTTCCTCAAATCGGATCTGTCAAATGTATCCAGATCCCAGACCTTGGCAGCATAGGGGGCTGATTTTCTGGGGCTGGCCAAATTACTTGCCAGCATAACAAGGGCCTGAGTGAGGTCAGGCACAACATTGGGTCCTAAGGTGGGGGCCCCTCCTGGGTGTGCAGGAGGTGGCAGTGCTGCAGAAGGTGGTGTGACATGGGGCTGGATGATGGGGGGTGGTGCAGTGGGCAGAGGTATGACAGGTGGTGGTGTAACGAGTGGTGGTGCCATGGGTGGAGGTGCAAAGGGTGGTGGTACGTAGGGGGGAGATGCAAAAGGGGGTGGTGCTGATGAGGTTGACGACACTACTGAGGATGGTCCTGAACTGGTTTGCATCTCTGAGGGCGACAATTGTTGAGTTACTGGGGGCTGGTACATGAGGAACACATTGGTCGTATTTGAATGTGGGTGTAGGTCTGTGTCCAAGAATCCAGACTTGGATGAAGGTTCCAGAGGGTGTGCTGGGGTCTGAGGTATCTGGAAACTTGGTCCAGGGGCAGACAGTTCTCAGGGGACAGATACATGGCAGGCAGACACCTGGGTGATTGTCTATAGGGCTTGTGAACATGTGATAGGTCTCATGCTTTGTAACGATCAGGAGTGTGAGTGTGAATATACTGTTAAATCTGTGTGTTGGTGCTTAGCTAGAGGCTTCCAGAAGGGTTTCTAGAGGTTCCAAATGGTTTCCGAGGGGGAATTCATACTCTAGGGATGGAGGGGCTAGAGGTTGTGGGTTCACGGTCAGAATTGGAAAGGGGCAGAGGGATGGGAAGCACCAGGGGGTCTAAGACTGTTCACAGTATTAGGAGGTTTGAGTGGTTCAAGGTCGCAGGGACTTGGCTTCAACTTATGTGTTGCACCCTCCTCGATCGTCTGTGTCAAGCCCCGGATACCAAGCTCTGGTTCACTCGGTAGTACCGACCAAACAACCCTTG
>QLPG01000525.1:0-22937 GCA_003314385.1 Gomphus sp. MG54 | reverse complement strand
TTGGCCTTTAACCGTCCGACCCCTTCGGCTTTCCCAAGGCCTGTCAGTATGTCCGGTGCCTGACACTGTGATATAATTTTTATTAAATTTAATCTACAAAATTTTGAGCTGAAATTGAGCTTGACTGAAATATGTATCAAGGAAGTCTACTATATTGTACAGTGTAGCTTGAACTTCAATGATTGCCCTGACACTTTTACCTCCAACAGTGCCAAGGTAATCTATGTACTGTCGTACCTGACTGGTAGCACCCTGGACTGGTTCAAACCAGCCCTCACCTCCCCTGGACTAATGTCTTGTCCTCTTCTGAGTACACTTAGAACTCATCATCATGATCCAATGTTTTGGACATGTGCAGCCGAATGTCATCGTCAACAGAACTTGGGTCCATTGTCACCTCATGTAAGACTAGATCCTTCAGCCCTCTGGAGATATTGTATTCCTGGTGACTAGTTCCTAGCAGGTGCAATATCTTAATCCCCCAGCTGTGGAATGTTTTCAGAAGTTTCGGGAGGCCACGACAATCATGGCATTCATTGAGTGCATCAAAAACCAGAAACACATGGTCGAAGCTGCAGATGATGGATTCTAGGGTTGAAATCAACTCTTCTGGTGTGGGGGAACAGTGCCCCTCCTCCTTCTGGGAGAATAATTTTGATAAGGCAGCAGAGGTGCTAGTGAAATGGGATGAGATCTGTTTGATGAGGGTTCTGAGAACTACAGGAGTATCTATATCCTTTGCATGGAACTCGAAATAGACATAAGCATAAACAAGCAATGGTCGTTGCTTGCAATAATCGGAATTATTCTCAATGATCGTAGAGCTGAATTACCAACACGTTAGCGTAACTCACTAAAAACGTATCCTACTCGCCATAGGATAGTTTTCCCGGCGCCAGCTGCACAAGTCAGTAAGCGGCAAACGATTATCTCAGGCAAATGCTTAGCAACGTACGCATTCCGTGAAGCCATAGGAACGAGTTGTCCCTCATTTTACACTCCTCGAAGCGATCTCCGTGCACTAAGAACAGCCCTGTGCTTTCTCGTCGCTCGTTCCGAGCACTGGCATGCTGTACCCATTGATCAGGAGGTGCCAGCCAATCATATATCTTCTGCCGACGTTCGTCTGCAGGCAATGTTAGCAGAGAATTTAGTAAGTAGTAGGACAACTATGCCGCTACGAGGTTAGAGTGATCATACTTACCATAGGCGGTGTCAGGGTTGATGACATTCTGAAAAGTGACATTCCCTCCAGAACCTGGCACAACACATGTGGATTAGTACGGTGCTCTTGGATTTTCAACATTGGACAAAGGGATGCACTCAAGTTCACATTGGAAAGAGTAGTGTGAATGAATGGTAACGGCATCGGTGGGGCGTGAGTTGGATAGTGTCTCAATGTCTTTTCCACAAGTCAAGTTGCGGAAGGGTAGTAGTTAGTGGATGGCAGTTAAGAGTTGAGGTGTTCGCAGACGCACAGCCCCCCGAAGCCGCATCAGAAGCCCAATCCCCATAACCAACAACAACCGCAAACGATCCTCGTGCGCTTACGCTGGTTTGCAGTACATAAGGCCCACGCGATATTTACACCTCTATTTGGGAGCGCAAGTGGACATGGAGGGGGAAGAATATAGCAGCGCCCTGCAGACGGCAACACACGCAACATAATTCAATTGCTCCTGGACATGGAGGCGGATCCAAATATTCCTGGAGTATTTGACGGCGGGACGCTGCAGGTCGCGTCAGCAAAAGGCAATGAGACAATTGTGCGTTTATTGAATGACCGGAGAGCACAGGTGAACATGCAAGGAGGAAAATATGGCAGTGCTTTGCAGGCGTTATCAACAGAAATTCATGATTATTGTTCGTTTGCTTGTCGAGAAGGGTGCCGACATAAACGAACAGGATGGTTTGCCGTTGACCCTGGTGGCGTCATTAGGGAACGAGGAGATGGTTCGGTTACTATTGGATCTGTCTGCGGATATCAACATGCAGGGAGAAGGAGAATATGGCAGTACCCTAGAGCGGCATTGGCTCGTTGTCATAAGAACATTGTTCGTTTGTTGGTTGCAAAGGGTGCCGACTGAAACATTCTGGGAGGAAAATACTCTGCCCTGTACTTTGGCATCATGGGGAGACGAAGGCATCGTTCGACTCCTCCTTGATCGTAGAGAGCAATCCAAGATCGTGGGAGGATACTACGGCAGCGCGTGGCAGGTGGCATCTAGAAAACGTCACCAAAGCATTGCTCGCCTGCTGGTCAAGAAGGGAGCAGACATCAATATCTTGCGAGGACAGGATGGTTGTGCACTATACTCAGCATAGTCAACAGGTGACAAATATATGGCTCGACTCCTCCTCGATCGGGGAGCGGATGTGAACAAGCAAGGAGGGAAATTTGGTAGCGCACTTCAGGCAGCATCGACCGCAGCTCATGAGAACATTTTTCGGTTGCTGCTAGACATGAAGGCGGACGTAAATATGCTGGGAGAATACTACGGCAGCCCACTGCAAGCAGCGTCATTCAAAGGTCACGAGACTATTGTGTCCTTGCCAGTAGAGAGAGAAGCACATGTGAACGTGCAGGGAGGGAGACACGGGAGTCCAGTGCATATGGGGTTAACGATGCATCACCGTAATATCGCTTACTTGCTGGTCGAGAAAAGAGCGGTCCTAAATATGCAAGAAGGACAGGTTGGCTCTCTCCTTATTTGGCATCACAACAAGGGAGGAGGACAGGTTCAGATCCTTTCGGATCTAGGAGTGGATGTCAACTCCTAGGGAGGAAACAATGGCAGTGCATTGCAGGCACTGAGAGTGGCATCATTTATGAGTCATGGAAATATCTTCTCCTTTCTGGGAGCCTCGTCATCTGATTACCAGTGCCTCTTCTTGTAAGAAAATTATACCTATACCAATTGTTAACCTTTGCCCTGAAATCAAATAACAGGCGATATGAAAATACGGATACCATTTACAACACTGAGGTGCCACAGGCCAATAGGGATATCTTGGTCCACCGAATTTGCGTCATACATAGAAAACAACACTAAAGTTACTGAAAATACTGTGATACCATCTAAATCCCCAGTGTCGCTACACACCTTCCATCAGATTGCCTAAAGCCGATCTTCGTGACCTCGTTTGTTAGATGGCACTGCATGATCGATGTCACTTGATACACACTTGTGTGAGACCGGTTTAACTTACAAATACACCCCGTTGACCATGAGTTTGATGTGAGGTGAGGCGGGATGGCAGCAATTGAGAGTATACGACAGACCATGAATTATATAGTATTTGGCAATGGTGTAGGTATTGGGAGGCATAATGGATCAAATTCTCCAGGTCAGATTTTGGCAATCGTGCATGATCGGTGGTGCAATCCTAGTCGGCGATGATAAATGTTGTGGCCATGTGGCGTGCACGTCTCGTGTTGGGTGGTGTGCCAATCAATTCGGGTGTTGGTGATCAACAACTGCACAAAACAGATGGGGAATTATATTGCATGTGTGACCAATGTGACATGGTAGCAATGACGTGTAAGTGCCGCTCGAATTATTCACCAACTTTAAAGTACCATTAGAAAATTTATTTTTAATTTGCACAGAAAAAAATTGATAAATGCCATTGGAAACAAGGATTGGGTCAAATGTCAGGGCGACGCGGTTTATTTGGTAACCATACTACGGATCTCGATGGTGCTTCGTGTGACACTAGTCACATTTATAACGCTGCCAGCCTGGTGACGAAGATATCGCCCTTGGAAAAATTGGTGGCGTATTGTAGGGACTGAGTGTAAATGCACAGGTCGAATGTTTAGGTTGTTTTCCAACGGAACAACTAGCTGTCAAGTTTCATCACCTGATCGTCTTTGCAGATGGGTGTTGGTAGAGCCCAAATTGGCACGATCAATAAACAATGCACAACGCACGCCATAGTCAAGGGATAGCATGTCAGTTATTTCCCACTAATAACCTGACCCAATATGATATCGGTATTCTTACACATCCCTACCCGATCCAGGGAAACCAAAATTGATGTCGGTTATCATGCCGCATCGATCATCAACCACATACCATTTAGTAGCTTCCAACTTTCCAACCCGATCTGGTACAACCCAATGTCATATCTGTAATTTGACTCAATTAACGGCACAACCCTGATCGCCAAGTAATGTATGCTTCACATGTGGCGGTGTTAGTCATATCCTATTCCTCAACCGATCTAGGTACCTTGAGTACCTTGAGTTGAATCAGTCATCCTGATTGCCAAATTCCATTTAGCAACCGCCCACCTTCCGACCCGATCCGGTGTAACTCAAGGTGATACCGGCAATTTCACTCAATTAATGGCTCAACCTTGTTCGCCAAGTAATGCTTCACGTGTGGCGGTGAGGATCAAATCTTATGCTGACCGGTTCCGGGTACCTTGAGTTGACATCGGTGATCATAGCACGACCCTGATCGCCAAATGCCATTTAGTTAGCCGCACGCCTTCCGACCCGAACCGGGTGAAAACTATCTGATACTGGTAATCTGACTTATCGATGCATGGACCCCTGAAATGTGTTTGCAGCTTCTATAAATAACTAGGCATTCAAGGTGGAGCGATTAAAGATTCCCGGGCCGGCCCGGATCGGGTTGGCATGTGTTGGCATTGTCTATTTATAACTAGGCGAGAAGCATGTGGCATATCGGATCAACCCATATACATTCTGACAGGCCTAGCCCAATTTGCTATCGGTAATGTTACTCTATCGGTAGCGTGGCCTTGATCGCCAAGTGATATATGAAAACCATGTGATGTTTCGGATCAACGCCTTTTCATTTGACCTAGGTGATGGTTGCCACGTCACATATATACCCGAACCCAATTCTGTCCAATCTAATCTCATATGCATGATGCCGGAAACCAGAACTTCCAGTGTATCCCTGTTCACTTTAAGGCAGGAGCTGGATAGTCAGCTCCAGTCACTTGATGATTGCGACCCTCTGCGGCATTAGTTTCCATTTAAAAATGAAGTGATATCAATAAGGAATTAGAACTTTGATTATATTGTTCTTCTGACTTTCGGTTAAGTCAACCGAGAAACCAACCACAGTGTACATCGACACATCAGGAAGGTAATTTCAAAGAAGACTCATGTCACACAGGTCTGTTAGCGAAACCCACAATCGACGCTTGAGTTCCGTTGGATATTATCAAGGTGGAAGGCCATTGTGTTCCAGAAACACCCTTGTGCATGATAAATAACAGCAATTTCTGAGCCACTTGTCTTCCTCTGTCATGTGCAGGGTTCTGTGATCCACACGGCAGATCAATTGGCCGGGTCCCTAGCATCTAAAAAAACCTTATAAGTGCATGGTAGATTAATCAATACTTGGGTTGGACCGGATTTGATCTAGTATATTGACTGGTTTCCCCAAGATCACTTGCAGTAAAGAGATATATACTCATCAAACCACGCATGAGGATCTAATCAATATACGGTGCAAGATAGAGCGCAGTAGACGCAGCTCTTTGCAGTGGTAGCTACACTGTGGAATTCCATCCTTGATAAAGGAAGTCTCTTCCCTGAACCAAATTGTTTGTTCCGGGCACAATTAAATCAGTAATCCTCGGGCTGGCTCTTCACTTATACATCAAAATTGTTCCCGATAGGAATGGCCTAAAAAAAACCTTTTGAAGTGACTAAAAATAGTGCGGAAGTTTAACCGAGGAAGCTACTAGAGGTGGAAAACCTGAGACACTATTATATACTCTTGATATTTCAAAAGTGACAAATAATTTAAAATTGCCTGGAAGCGATGGAGTGGGAAATACCGAGTACAGTTTGAATCCGGGGGTGGAAACGGCTGACATCGCTGGAATTCAACCAAGTCAGAGTCAAGAGAATTTGACTGTCCAGTCAAGCATGGACGTCCCAAATTAAGGTACATCAAGGCACGATAGGATAAGAATAATATTTTCCAGCACTCATTGAACCAAAAAAGCGTACTCTGGACATCAAGTAGCTGAGTCTTGGAGGATGAATAACAAATTTGAACAGCCGTGACAACAACAACTGCTAGTTGGTATATATACCACGCTTGGAACAGGGCAACAACATTAACAAAACAAAGGTGATCCAACAAAGAACGCAACAGCCTGTGAAAGGATGAAAGGCAGATTGGACAAGATGGCGGTCCTTTGGGAATCGCGTAATGCCAAGAGACTCTCAGAATATAATGCACAGCAATTGTCTGCACGGGTGAATAATGTCATTCTAGTAATTAGAGAGGATAAAAATGATAAAGTCAAAATGTTTCAAACAAAACTGATAAGTACCCTCCATAACAATAACGGTATTAATAAATGGTGAAAATTTTATTCTTTTTCCACCAAAATTGGCTCTTCAGGTCTGTATCGCAACAAAAGGTGGAGAAGAAATTGGAGATATAACAAAAATCAAGTCCTCCTATGGATATTGTGCTGTAAGAGGCCTCTGAGACGGTCTAAGCTCAGTGTGAAGAACTGAAGAGATACGACCGTCTAGGTCATCCTTATACATGTTGCATAAAGTACTGAAATGTTCAAGAAACACAGGGGGGAAAAACTATCTACCGCACGGTGGCAGTGTTACCACTCATGATGAATCTAGCCCTTCTTTCAATATGCTAGAGGCTCGCAATTATTGAGTGATTTGAGTTGATTATCCAGTTCCTGTCTTAAAGCGAAAAGGGATAACCTGGAAGTCCTGGTTTGCGGCATCACGCATATGAGATTAGATTAGACAGGATTGGGCTCGGGTATATATGTGACGTGGCAACCATCACCTAGGTCAAATGAACAGGCGTTGATCCGAAACGTCATATGGATGTCATATATCATTTGGCGATCAAGGCCACGCTACAGATAGAGTAAGATTACCAATTTCAAATTAGGCTAGACTTGGGCATGTATATGAGTTGATCCGATATGCCACATGGTTCTTGCTAGTTATAAATAGACACGTCAGATTACCACTATCACATTGAGTTCCAATGGATCGGATCGGATGGCGTGCGCTAACTAAATGGCATTTGGCGATCGGGATCGCGCCAAGATCACCAATGTCAACTCAAGGTACCCGGATCGGGTCAATATGAGATTTGATCCGCACCGCCACACGTGAAGCATCATTTGGCGATCAAGGTTGCGCCATTAATTGAGATTGCCGGTATCACCAACGGATCGGGTCGGAAGGTGGCCTGCTGCTAAATGGAATTTGGCGATCAGGAATGACTGATTCAACTCAAGGTACTCAAGGTACCGGGGCTTCTAAATAGTAGTTGGTGATCAGGATCGCGCCACCGATAGGGCATGATTACCGATATCAACTTCAGTTCCCCTGGATCAGGTTGAGATGTGTAAGAATACCGATACCATATTGGGTCAGGTTAATAGTGAGAAATAACTGACATGCCATCCCTTGACCTATGGCGTGCGTTGTGTATCATTTATTGATCGCGCTGATTTAGGCTCTACCGACACCCATCCGCAAAGACGATCATGTGATGAAACTTGACAGCTAGTTGTTCCGTTGGAAAACAGCCTGAACATTTGACCTGTTTATTTACACTCAGTCCCTACAATACCCAAGCAATTCTGCCAAGGTGTTAAGTCCGCGTGTTGGTGCTTAGCTAGCACTTCCGAGGGAGTTATCCGGGTTAGCGTGAAGGTCTGTAACGGGGCCGAGGACCAAAGGCAGAATCAGACGGACTATGGATGGGGGGCGGAGGCACCGGAAACTTGGGGTAGGTCGTGGAATGGTTTAATCTGGTCACTGAGGTGTTCGAGGTCGAAGGGACTTGGCTTCAACTTATGTGTTGCGCCCTCCTCGATCGTCTGTCCCTAATTTTGGAAAGGAGGCGGGAGTTTACCAGAAATGAATCAGAAACTGGTGGGAGACTAAATCGATATTTGTACTAGCAAACAGTCTAGTCGACTGGAAGACTATATACATGTGACTATCCTTGTATTATCTTTGACGGTCATAAAACAAGGAGGAAAGGGAGTACAAGGGGTCAATATAAAGGAGAACAAGGGAGTGAGGTACGCGATAGTCCTGCGTGCTGGTTATCAAAGTAACGGAACCTTTGATTTCGGAGTCTTTGGAGGGTCGGAATCGCGGAACCTCGGAATGTATGTGGGACATCCGGAAATCAGTTGTTCAGGCTTTGGTCGATCGGAAAGGTCCCGGAAACGGTGCAGGTGGTTGTGGGGTTTAATGTGGGTTTGTTTGGCTGCATGGGCCATAACACAAGGTCGATATCTTCATCATCAGGCCTGACCAGGCTGGCAGCATTATAAAGGTGACTAGTGTCACGCTAAGTACCATCGAGATCTGTAGTGTAGTTACTGTAGATTAACCTGAGACTTTTAATCTGTAGATGGGTCTGGCACATAGGGTTTCCTGGGGTATTCCCGCGCTATTATATCGGAGAGTCGGTGGGACGAATAGGGGAATGATTCCCTAGATTTTCCTGTGATTTCTATAGTATTTATCACTAGGAAATATACTGCTCTACAGTGAATCTACTAGAGCTGAGTCCCGGGTTTACTCTCCGCTTAGGCACCATACTGGGAATCTGGCCTGGGCGCCAAAGCATCGGTTTATATGGTTGTGGTCCTCCCACAAGTTAGATATAGTATGTAGTAGTATAATATAATATATGGGGTTGGAAACCCAACTGTGACCCGGCCTTGCTGTACGACGAGTGTTTGTTGTTCTACTCCTAAATAGGAAAGTACGCTCGGCGCTTAACCTTCCGGTTCAGCACAAGTGAGTGGATTCTAGTTGTAGCCTAAGGGCTAGTGTGATGGGGGGCAATGATACAGGTATAATTGCTTGTTTTTGGTTACTGTTCTACACTAAATATCTCTTGTATTTATATGAAATAGAAAGGTGATTGGTAAGACGAAAACTTCACGGAGTGAAGTTTAGAAGCCGGCCTAATGCGGCTGTGCACGTGGTTCACCTGCATATATATGGTGCATCTTGGCACCCAGAAGGTCCAGGTGGCAATCACCACAAGAAGCAACGTTGTGTACCATTCATCGTCCATTATATGGATCAGGTTGTGTCACCGGCAGAGCAAGATCATGGAAATTGATTTCAGTTGACCTGATCAACCTGAGTAGAGCTGAATTCACTTATTCGAAGATCTATTATGTGTAGATTTAGTGAATCAACAACAGTGTAAATAAAAGTGATAAGCTACCACAGCGTGTGAGTGTGTAAGTCAAACGACTGAGGGGAGACCAGATCCAAGTAAGCAACTTATAGCCTAAATACACAAACCAAATTAATGTTCCATTAGAAACATTTAATTTTTGATTTGCAAAGAAAAATTTGATAAATGCCAATGGAAACAAGGATTGGGTCACATGTCAGGGCGACGCGGTTTATTAATCCAACAATGGTAACTATACTACAGATCTCGGTGGTGCTTCGTGTGACACTAGTCACCTTTATAATGCTGCTAGCCTGGTTAGGTCTGATGACGAAGATATTGACTTTGGCAGAATTGCTGGGGTATTGTAGGGACTGAGTGTAAATACACAGGTCGAATATTCAGGCTGTTTTCCAACCGAAAAACTAGCTGTCAAGTTTCATCACCTGATCATCTTTGCAGATGGGTGTTGGTAGAGCCCAAATTGGCACGATCAATAAATGATACACAACGCACGCCATAGGTCAAGGGATAGCATGTCAGTTATTTCCTACTACTAACCTGACCCAATATGGTATCAGTATTCTTACACATCCCAACCCGATCCAGGGGAACCGAAGTTGATATCGGTAATCATGCCCCATCGGTCGCACCATCCTGATCACCAACTACTATTTAGTAGCCGCCGGTACCTTGAGTATCGTGAGTTGAACCAGTCAATCCTGATGGCCAAATTCCATGTAGCAGCTGCCCACCTGCTGACCGGATCCAGTGTATCTCAAGGTGATACCGGCAATCTCACTCAATTAGCAACGCAATCTTGATCGCCAAGTAATGCTTCACGTGTGGCAGTGCCGATTAAATCCCATTGTGACCCGATCCAGGTACTTTATGTTGACATCGGTGATCTTGGCATGACCCTGATTGCCAAATGCCATTTAGTTAGCCGCATGCCTTCCGACCCGATCTGGTGGAACTCTATGCAGACAGGTAATCTGACTAATCAATGCAGGCACCCTGAAATGTGTGTGCGGCTTCTATAAATAACTAGGCGATCAAGGTCGCACGAGCACTTAAAGATTCCTGGGTCGGCCCGGATCCGGTGGGCATGCAGTTTCTATTTAAAACTAGGCAAGAACCATGTGGCATATCGGATCAGCTCATATACAATCCGGCCGGCCTAGCTCAATTTGATATTGGGAATCTTACCCTATCAGTAGCATGGCCTTGATTGCCAAGTGATATATGAAAACCATGTGAATGTTTCCGATCAACGCCTATTCATCTGACCTAGGTAATGGTCGCCACGTCACATATACCTGAGCCCAATCCTGTCTACTCTAATCTCATATGCGTGATGCTGGAAACCAGGACTTCCGGCGCATCCCTGTTCACTTTAAGGCAGGAGCCAGATAGTCAGCTCGAGTCACTTGATGATTGCGACCCTTTGCAGCAGTAGCTTCCAATGAAAAATGAAGTGATATCAATAAGGGATTAGAGCTTTCATTGGTATGCTCTTCTGCCTTTTGGTTGAGTCAACCGAGAAACCAACCACAGTGTACATCGACACATAAGGAAGGCAATTTCAAGGAAGATTCATGTTGCACAAGTCTGTTCATGAAACCCACAATTGACGCTTGAGATCCGTTGGATATGCTCAAGGTGGCAGGCCATTCTATTGCAGAAACACCCTTGTGCATGATAAATTACCACAATTTCTGAGCCACTTGTCTTCCTCTGTCATGTGCAGGGATCTGTGATCCACGCGGCAGATCATTTGCTGGGTCCCCAGCAACGAACAAAACCTTGTAAGTGCATAGCAGATTGAGCAATACTTGAGTTGAACCGGAATTGATATCGACCGCTCATTGGCGGTGTTACCGCTCTTGATGACTCTAGCCCCTCTTTCAATATGCTGGAGGGCCCTAGTAATTTCTTAATGTGTGCAACAGCTAAGTGGTGATAATATGGACCTTTGTGCCTGAAGGCATCCCAAAATCAATCATAATGACTGTCTTGTGAACTATTCCTAAGAAGTGATTTGCAAGAAGACGGTGTTGAGCTGAAGACTGGTAATCCAGGTAACAGTGCCGAGACTGTTTCACAGTAGTGTCTGCATCATTCTGATATGTTGTCTGTTACAGGAGAGAGTTTCATGATAGTAACTGGAGTCCAATCCAATCAACAATTCACTATGCAATAGCAGGATTCAAATCATCAATGTTATGGGCCAAAGAAAGACATATTACAACTAACTAGCAGTATTTTATTATTGCATCATTAATAGATGGATGCCATCGGTGCGATTCGATCCAGAGTCTATGAAAGACTCGCAGATACGAGGACAGATGCCATGTGAGGCAGTATACATGACACAGAGAGACTTGCCTTGCCATGGAACTGCTCAACATCTGAACCAGATGTAGAGCCAAACTTTGCGAGGTAGGTCTTGTTGGTTGAAGATGACTGTACTAGCAACTTGATTCCTGAGAGTGGAGAAAATTTAGCATTGGGTTTGATACGATGGAAGGTGGATAGGAGTAGTGGAGGTTAAGAACCTGGTGATACTAGATTATGGATTATATGTTGACACGCAGAACGACGTGAGATGTCAATCGTGTTACTGTGAGATCACTCGCTTTCAGGATCATATAATTGAAAATTTTGAACAGACTATTAGAAATAAAAAAAACTCTGAAATGAAATTTCGACTTGTGGCTGTTACGGTCCAAGAATTATAATAAATTAGTCATAATTTGATTCTCATTTCGATTAGTAAGAATACTATGCTCTACCATGATGGTGGATGGTTTCCAACGGGGTTCACCGTGAGATTGTTTGGCTGCGGTACAACACAACAAATAAGTTTGTTCAATCTAATATACATAATCAAATTTTACATCACTCGCCGCTTGCTCCTGGTAGGGTTGCTCTTGTTGGAACCAAGGAGGCATCCCTCGTATATCCTACCATTCTCCCTCACTCCCTCTCACTCAATCACTATATCCACCGCCTATGCAGAATACATGTCACACGTGTATCGAGTCACATGGGTACCACGCTCGAGTCACATGCGCATCGTTACTGAAGCGTCAATGCTAACGCGTCTCTGGGAAGGGACGTGCGTAGATAGATTTACCATATAATAAAACCATGTACTAGAATAATAAACACTCAAATTTTCTATCCCATTTTCCCATTTTCTGTCTCACTCTCAGAATCAAGTAATCTATAGTTCAACTGTTTCTAGAGCTCTCATACCGTTGTCCAAGCTATCACTTCACTTCTTTAACATTTATACAATCTCTTCGCAAATCAATGAGTGAATCATCAGTGTAAAACCTCCATCCAAATGAGTAACTGCACTGACAAGCCAGGCAACATGGATATTCCAGGGACACCACGGCTTGAATAAAGTAATGGTGCTTCCATGAAAAGAAGAACTATTACAAGTGTTGTTCCATCAACTTTTACGATCACGAGAAGTCAGTCCCTCCGACACCTGTCAGAAAACGGGGGAGACTGGAGCAATGAGTTCAATGTCAGATTGTGTGCAGTGTAGGCTGCCCACCATGACCTGTGCACAAGAACCTGGCGGCGAAGTTTCACATGACCTGATCGAAGTTCGCAAGAGCTCTGGCAGATGTGAGGTATTATACCCCCGCCGATGCAAGATGGATATCACATATTGCATATTGCTTATCATATCAATCAGGTTTGCGACACCAACTGGGTATAATCACTGAGACTAAACCTAATCAGTTTTGGAAAGAGCACGAGTCGATATGGAGGTCCACGGTAATGCCACATGGTATATTGATTGTGCATTGGATGGTGCCGAGATGGCCTTAAGATTGATTAGGGCAGAATGGATGGGACAGAGTGGGCCGAAGTTGACCATGCTACATCCAGTAATCCACACTGAAGATACTATGGCAACAAAATTATTTTATTTTATTTATTGATTCCACTGTTATCTATTGAGACCGTGCCTCATACTGTGTATGGTGCCGATCAGGTTGCCCCATCGCTGATGCAAAATTACCAAGTTATTGAATGATTGACTGGCACTTGGACGTCATTATTTGTTGTGTTGCAATTAATCCACCCACGCCACATGGCCACCACTTGTATCAATTGCGCCACCGATCACGCATGATCGCTAACATCAGACCGGCAGAATTGATCCACTGCATCACCAAACTGTCCCACCAAGACCAAATACTATATATTTCATTGTCTCGTATACTCTCGAACGAGGCTATCTAGGCCTCCTCCCGCTTCCGATAAAGTCCAGGGGTCAGGGTGATCTGATGTACACATAGCTGGCGAGAGATGAATATGTACATCCCGGACTTCTTCTGCACTCCGACCACCACCATCGCCTGGGCGCATTATTAGTTCTTCTCATATTACCATAAATACCCAAGTAGATACACCCCCCAAACACCATTAACACACCTCCCATACAATAACCTGGCCTCAATGTCGAACGACACGTCGACTAGCGGGCCAAAGAGCAGAGACACGCCTACGCCTAGGCTGACTGCACCAACGAACTTGGCACAAGCAAGGCTTGATGCTCAGGGACATATCCAGCCCAGGGTGACAGCGGGCCCAACGAAAGATAAACAAGTAGAATCAACGAAACGAGGCGAGAACCCGAACGAGAAAAGGGCGCTCGTAACTCGAGTCACCACCAGGGGAGCAGCGACAGACCCGGAAACACTCACTAGAGAGGAGATAAGGGACCTGCCGGGGCAGGAAATAATGGACATCGAAGCAGGTAAGCTTTATCTGGAACGTACCCTACTGACAATACCTGGCGAACCTTGGACGATCGACACACTCTCCACCGCCATACTCCAGGTGACCCAATACAAAGGGATGCCACGCCAAGCAGTGAATGCGATGAGATCCATTGCATTCATGCTAGAGGGACTTGAAGATGACACTAGGTGTGAAAAAATCGTGAGCCAGGTCAAAGAAGGCCTCGCTGTGGAAGGAAACGCACTCTCGGCAAAAATCATGGAGGCCATGAGGCTAATAGACAAGGCCACCACGGCGGTTGAGAACGCAGCTAGGTTATCCCACCAAGTCACCAAGGACACAGCTACAGCAGTCCAAACAATACAAACAGCATCAAACACGGTTGCCACCTCAGCAACCCAAATCAACGAGACCGCAACCACATACAAGAATGCCATGAAGGGAACAGCAACAATGACACAACAAGGGAAAGAAGGCGGTTCAGGAGAAATGTCATACGCGGCAGCACTAAAAGGCAACGTACCTTTATCACACCCAAACAATCTGGCAAAAGCAAAAGCCAAAGAGCGGCAGATATTAGTTGACAAAGACCCACAAAGCAGACAGAACACACTTGCTGACCTCACAGAACAGGAGTTGGTTGCAAAAGCAAACGAGGCAGTAGAGCAGCTAGAAGAAGAACATGACCGAGCCGGCATAACCTTCATTGGTGCCAAGAAACTAGCCAATGGGGGGATAGTGTTCGACCTAGATACGACAGACACAACGAAGTGGATCCAGACAAACAAGAAAGCATTCCTGGACAAGTTCAGTGCAACAGCAGTGATCAAAGAAAGGACAGTGTCAGTACTGGTGGAATATGTACCGCTCAGCCACGCACCGGATGCCCTTGCCGAATTAAGAAAAATCGAGCGAGACTCCAAAATCCCTACCAATACCCTGATATCCACTCGCTGGATAAAGCCCATACACAGGTGGATGGAAGGCCAAAGGATGGCACACATCATAGCCAAGTTCACATCCCCCCAGTCTGCCAACCAAAGTATCAGAGATGGACTTGTAATTGCAGGCAAACGCACCTGGGCAAGACGGATGAAGAGAGAGCCGAGACGATGCCTTAAATGTCAGAAGTATAACGCAAGACATATGGCTGCAGAGTGCAGTGAGCCAGACACATGTGGAACATGCGGAAAAACTCACAGAACAGCGGAGTGTGAAGAGACCGATCATACCAAGTTTACTTGCGCCAACTGCAAGACGACAGGACATGCATCTTGGGACAGGATGTGCCCTAGCTTCAAGGGAGCATGTCAGGCAGTGGAGAAGACTGACCCTGAACACACCTACAAATATTTCCCTGACGAGAAACCATGGACATGGGAGCAGCAAGGGATGGCAGAGACTTCTGAGGATGCAGGCGAAGTATTCCAAAGATTCAATGCGCAGGAAGACAGACGCAGGCAAAATGAGGGGAGTAGAACCTATAGCCGAGAAAGAGGGGAAAACAGAAGCAACAATGAGAGAGGAAAAAGAGGAGGAAACCCCTACATCGGCAGCAGAGACCAAGGTTGGGGAACACAAGAGACAAGACAGAGGAGACTGGACGAATATGGAATCAGACAGAACCAGGAACCGACCCAAACTAGAGAAGACAACACAGATAACACACACCAAGAATGACCGACAACAATAAACAAATCAAAAAACTGCGGATTAGACAACAAAATGTGAACAAGTCATTAACGGCAACCAACGAGATGTTAGCTAAGTGCTCACCCGACAAATATGACATACTGGCAATACAGGAACCCTACATCGACTTCTTAGGAAACGCCAGGGCTACACCGCACTGGTATTCAGTGTATCCAAATACACATTTTTGAGACCGAGACAAAAGGACGAGATCGATGATTCTAGTCAGCAAAAAGATCGCAACAAGCACATGGGGAGCAGTAGATATAGGTTCACCTGACATTACAGCGATAAGGATCAGAACGGGCATAGGTGTCATTACTATACTTAACCTATATTGTGACTGCACCCACGCTGATAGCATAAGAGATATCCAGAAATACCTCCAGAACCAAACCAGAACCAGACCAACACAAAACCTAGAAGACGAGGGGATGATCTGGGTAGGCGATTTCAACAGACACCACCCGATATGGGACGAAGCTCGCAACTCTCACCTCTTTACACGGGCTAACCTGGATGCTGCGCAAATACTACTGCAAGCAATAGCAGATTATGACATGCAGATGGCATTGCCCAAAGGATTGCCAATGCTCAGGGCAATGTCAACAGGAAACCTCACTCGAACAGATAATGTCTTCATATCTACTATACTATTAGAAAGTCTGATTAGCTGCAAACCTATCCCAGAAGATCAGCCACTCAAGAGCGACCACTTCCCAGTGGATACCATATAGATGCGAAAGTCAAAACAAGCAAACAAAAACCCAGACCTAACTTTAGACAAATAGACTGGAACGTGTTCAACAAGGAACTTGATACCAAACTGAAGCCAGAATCACCGATCCAACGCCCTCAACCACTCAGCAGTTCATACACCACCTACGCACTCTAACCGGCACCATACTAGACACAATAGCAGAACTAGTACCAAACAGCAAGCCGTCACCATACATGAAACGATGGTGGTCTCTACAGCTTACCCAGATCAGGCAGGAGACTAGACGGATAGGCAGACGTTCCTATGCACACCGGAATGACCCTGCTGATGAGATCCATAATACATACAGATCTGCCCGCAACCAATACTCAAATGCTATTAAGAAATCAAAACAAGAGCATTGGAAGAACTTTTTGGAATCTATAGATCAGAAAACTATTTGGATGGCACACAAATATGTCTCGGCAGAGGCATCAGATGGAGGATGGGCACGGATACCCACTCTTAGAATGAAAAAGGCCGATGGGACAAGATGGGTTGCGGACACAAACGAACAAAAAGCAGATATGCTTTTCGAAACTTTCTTTCCAAAACCAAAAGCGGGAACTGGACATATACCAACCAATCACCCATATCCCACACCTGCGTTTGACTACCATCCAATCACCGATGAACAGATACGAAGAGCGGTGGAAAGACTCAGCCCATTCAAAGCCCCAGGAGATAACGGTATACCAAATGTACTCATAAAACAGTGCATTGATGTTATCCTACCATACATAGGTCCCTTATTCCGAGCTACCTTTGACCTAAAAGTATACCCAGCAGAATGGAAAGACTCAATCACAAGAGTCCTCCGAAAACCAGAAAAGGCTGATTATACCATCCCAGGTGCATACCGACCCATCGCCTTGCTAGACACAATAGGGAAGGTTCTATCGGCCTGCGTTGCAGAGGATTTAGTAAAAATGACAAAAAGACATCACTTACTACCTAATAATCACTTTGGATGCAGGCCAGGACGGACAACCACGGATGCAATCCACTATGTCATTGGAGCAGCCAAGGATGCATGGAGAAAGGGGAAAGTCCTAGGTGTACTCTACCTGGATATCAAAGGAGCATTCCCTAGTATAGTCCTGGATCGGCTCGAGCACAACATGCATATGAGAGGAATACCAGCAGAGTACACCCAGTGGATACACAGAAAGGTCAAAGGTCGAGTCACAACTATAAGCTTTGATGACTATACCACTACTACCAGACCGATAGAGCAGGGAATGGACCAAGGATGCCCCCTATCAGCAATAGCATACCAGTACTACAATGGTGACCTTCTTGAAACCACTCAATATAGGAGAGGAGAAGATAGCATAGGCTTTGTGGGTGATACAACAATCATAGCAGATGGAGGTGATCTAGAAGAGGCATTTGGCAAACTGACAGCAGTTATGACCAGAGCAGATAGCGCGTATAATTGGGCAAAATCACATGACTGCCAGTTTGCTGTCGACAAATTTGGTCTTATGGGACTCACAAGACGACGAGAGAAAGATCACACAAGACTAGGAAAATCTAGACCAATAAAAAGACCATCAATAAAGATCGGACATCACATAGTTGAACCTACAGCCACGCACAAATTCCTAGGCGTGATCATGGACCAGGAACTGAGGTTTAAAGACCACACCAATTATGCTCTAAAAAAAGGGGAACAGTATATCGGGCAATACAGGAGGCTAGCTAGACCATCAAAGGGGATCATAGCTAAGCACATGCGCACATACTACCTGACAGTAGCCATTCCGAGAATGCTATATGCCGCTGATGTGTTTCTTATACCAGAGACCAAGCGGAACAAAGGCACAAAAGGCCATGTCAACAAACTAGCTAGGATACAGCGCCAGGCAGCACTAGACATAACAGGAGCCCTACGCACCACAGCCAATGACACCCTTGATGCACACACCAACCTACTACCATTCCCCTTATTAGTGTCCAAACTGGTACACAGAGCAGCAGTACGGTTAGCCTGCTTACCAGACAAACATCCACTAGCAGCGAAAGTCCAAAAAGCAGCCAAGCGATATGTTAAACGACACCGATCACCCCTACATGAGATATTACACACATACAATATCAAACCGGACAGGATGGAGAAGATTGAAACAGTGGTGCTGGGCCCAAAGTGGATCCCAGCTTTCAAAATCCGAATTCCCCATGAGGAGGACAAAGCAATAGAGGAGCTTAGGACAGAGACCGCCGAAGTGGTCATATACTCAGACGGCTCATGTATAGATGGTGGAGTAGGGGCCACAGCAGTGCTATACAGGAACGGAGTAGAGAAACAGGTGGCACAACTATACCTGGGACCAGAACAGAAGCACACAGTCTTCGAAGCTGAACTGATCGGAGCGGCAATGGGCGCCAAGATGATGAACACAGAAAGGAGCCAGGAGTATGTGTTAGCAGCAGATAGCCAAGCAGCAATCCAGACAACACGAAAGGAGAGACCCATATCAGGACAATACCTAGTGAATGCTTTACACAGACAGATCCAAGGAGTCGTCAAACAGAAACCAGGGACAAAAGTTGTGATGCGATGGGTCCCAAGCCATAAAGGGATAGAAGGAAATGAAAGAGCGGACACTGAAGCAAAGAAGGCAGCGAAGGGCGAGTCCAGCGAAGAGAAAGAAATACCAATAGAATGCCGGGGCACATTACCAACCAGCAGGGCAGCAGAGGTTCAGAGACACAACGCCAAGATTAAACAGGAGGCCAGGACAGCTTTTGCTAAGTCCCCACATGCTCGATTTGCATATGAGATTGACCCAACAACACCCTCAGCAGCATTTTCAAAAATAACACAGGACATGCCCCGGAGACACGCGAGCATGCTAATCCAGCTCAGAACAGGACACATAGGCCTGAACAGGCACCTACACAGAATAGGAAAAGAGGACTTGTTGTGATGAATGGTGGAAGGAATGGAGAAGGGAGTGAGGGATGAGAAAAGAACCAAAACACATACATATGAATTCTGTACAAATCTGAAGAGAATAGTGTAAAACTAATGTAGGGAAGATGTATTAGTGAGCATGCAGTGGAAAGTAGTACAAGAACACGGACTTACTAGTAGTTACCGTGCGAGGGACTCAAACCGGCGGCGACTTAGATGCTAAGCGCCCGGATGACCAGGAGATGCAGGGGCCAGAGGAGCCGAAATGTATGGAATACAGAAGGAGACGAAGGGAAAACAGATAGGAGGGGATAGAAGGAACATAGGGGAAGAGACTCACATGTAAAGGAACAAGAACTGAGGGAACCGGGATGCATATATGCAGTCACCGAGGACAGATGACTGAGAAACAGGAGAATAAGACACGAGACATAGCCCAGAGAGGCGATAAATGTTGCAGACAGGAAGGGAACAAAGGGGAAGTCATTCTATTCAAACGGCACCACTGACAGGTGTCATATTTCTATGAAGATTCCATCGGGGCAGCCCACAGTGGGCCGACCCTGCAAATGCTCCACAAAATCCGTTAATTACGGATCATATTCTAGTTACATGATTTACTTGTATAAAGACAGAGTAGTTACAACGAATATGAACAGTCTCTCATACCGAAAACCCCCCGTACTTATATTTGATATCTACTCGACGCACTCACATGACGTCAAACCGCATTGGGTCAAAGCATCACTTGTCGTCATTCAAGGCTGTGGACCCATCGGGGATAATCATATAGGTACTATCCATCGCGCTCACGTCTGTATTAACGCATTCCATTATTGTGGATCACCCACAATTAACCTACACGACCTACGGTCACATCGCCGCCAGCTCCTCGGACCAGCGCTTACACACGATCGACCCGCCATGTGTCGTCTGTGTAAGAGCATATAATCACATAGAAAATTAGCTACACATTCTCTAGCTACAGATCTTTGTACTGCAATAGCTAATCCATCCACCAACCATTATCCCCCATCACAGTAATTAAGAGGACTCACCTATCTGTCCAGCCTGCAAGGAAACCGAGGAGACAGTACATCATTACCTATTCAGGTGTCCAGCATACAGCATGCAAAGGGAGAAGTTGGAGAAAGAGCTGGGACAAGGAGCGAGGTCCGTGAGGACACTGTTAGGGGGACACAAGACGATGAAATATCTATTCGAATATATACACACTACACGGCGGTTCCAAAAGACGTACGGAGACCTAACCCTACCAAAGGAACACATGGATGAGAACAGGAAGCGGAAGGAGAAAAGGAAAAAACGCACAGTGCTAATACACCACCTCGCCCACATAGGCATGGACTAGCTCAGGGCACCGCCCATGAAGCATATGCAGAGACAGAGGAGGGATGAGAAAGGGAGAGCAACAGATAGAGAGACTGTACGCACCGTCTTACATAGGGCTTTGCCCCAAAAGACGTAAAATCCGGATTAAAAAAAAAAAAAAAAAATGTACATCCCAACAGACAACATTCTTTATCGTTTATCATTTATCTTTGATGGGGTTGTTGTATCAACCTGATCCATCTCGGAGTGGACCTGATACACCACATAAGTGATTTCTATTTGTCATTGATCCTCCTCACGCTATTCCAGGTTCTTTATGGTCTGCTCAGGCATGATAACAAAAAGCAGACAAAAATGACCAGATCTAGTCAGGATGGGATGGAGGTATTACTACTTACCCCAAATGATCGTGTGACCAAGATGGTGTGCATGTCCGGATGCTCACGGGGCGGCGCTGTCCACGAAGATCAGCTTCAGATTACCTGATCGATCTCGAAGGTGTATATCCAGACATATGATTGAGAAGAGATCACATTGTTTTCAGTAACTTCATGTTGTTTTCTATGTATAACTCAAGTTTGATGGACTAGTCTATCCTTATTGGCCCATGTGGCAGATCAGTGACATAATGTTAACCACATTTCTGAACTGCTGATAATGAGCAATGGGTAGCAATATTTATTACATTTACATAAAAAGGTACCGAGAATTAGATGAGGAGGCTCCTAGGAGCAGGGAGATAATATTTCCATCACCCATAAGTAATGCGGCTTGCAGTGCACTCCCATAGTATCCGCCTTGCATAAATGGATCTGCTCCCTTGTCCAGTAGCAAGCGAACAATATTCTTATGACTTGATGCCAATGCCGCCTGCAGTGCACTGCCATAGTATCCTCTCTGGATGTTGACATCCGCTCCTATATTTAAAAGGAACCGAACCATGTCCTCGTCCCCTGTTGATGATGCTAAGTAAAGTGGAGAGCCAACCTGTCCTTGTTGCATGTTTATGTCCGCTCCTTTCTCGACCAGCAAGTGAGCGATATTACTGTGACGCATCATCAAAGCCATCTGCAATGCATTCCCGCGTGTCCCACCCTGCAAGTTCACCTGCGCTCCCCGTTCTACCAGCAAGGACACGATAATTTGGTGACCCATGAATGACGCTGCTTGTAGCGCGGTACCGTAGTATCCTCCCAGCATGTTGACGTCCGTCTTCGTGTCTAGCAGCAAGCGGAAAATGTTCTCATAACCTGCTGTCGATGCTGCCTGAAGTGCGCTACCAAACTGTCCCTCTTGCTTGTTCACATCCGCGCCCAGATCGATGAGCAGGCGAACCATAGCTTCGTCACCTGTTGACGATGCCCAGTATAGTGCAGAGCCATCCTGTCCTCCCTGGAAGTTTAGGTCGGCACCCTTTTCTACTAGCAAGTGAACAATGTCTTCGTGACGTTTTCTAGATGCCACCTGCAACGCACTGCCGTAACACCCTCCGACGATGTTCACCAGCGCTCCCAGATCGAGGAGGAGTCGAACCATATCCTTGTGCCCCAGTAATGCTGCCGTGTACAACGCAGAACCATTCTGTTCATTTATGTCGGCACCTTTCTCGACCAGCAAGCGAACAATGTTCTCGTGAAGTTCTGTCGAAGCCGCCTGTAGGGCACTGCCATCTTTTCCCTGTATGTTGACATTGGCTCCCAAATCGAGGAGGAGTCGAACCATGTCCTCGTCCCCCGATGATACCGCCCAGTACAGTGCAAAACCATTGTGTTCGTTTACATCAGCGCCCTTCTCGACCAGGAAGCGAACAATGTTCTCGTGAAGTTCTATCGATGCCGCCTGCAGCGCACTGCCCCATTGTCCTCCCTGAAAGTTAACATCCGCACCCCGGTCGATCAACAAGCGCACGGTGCTCTTATGACCTGTTGACGTTGCCGCCTGCAGCGCAGTGTTAAACATTCCTCCCTGAAAGTTCACATCCGCACCCCAGTCGATCAACAAGCGCACGATGCTCTCATTACATCTTTCCGATGCCGCCTGAAGCGCACTGCCATACTCCCCTCCCGGCAAGTTCACATCTGCTCCCTGGTCTAGCAGCAAACGCACCCCGACGACACTGCCTCCGGCCAGGCGACACCCAAAGGAACGAACAAAACCCCCACGACACCAACCACGAAAATCCGACAACCATAGGACGCCCACTCAAAAGAAGAGGGAGAGAGAGAAAAGAAACAGGGAGAAACGT
>QLPG01000518.1:0-13287 GCA_003314385.1 Gomphus sp. MG54 | reverse complement strand
GTTGCATGAATCGGTGGGCACATGACCATGTTAGTTTTCGATGGCAAGATTTTCTAGATGGTAAGCTCAACCGAGAACATACCGTCAGAATGGTCTACAAGAGTACACGAGCGCGAATCAGACACATAGTGCGGTGTTGGGCCTGAGCGAGAGCCTGCTGGGTGAGTGGAGGAGCCTCCACGCGGAGCGCATCGAAAAGCGCGTCGAAAAGCGCTCAGACTTGCAGCACCGGGACACGACCTGGAACCAACCCCGTTCAAACGCCGCTTTCCCCATTGACAGAGGTCATGATAGTGCGCGCGTCATGCACGCCCCTCGGCTACATGGCCTTCTGGACCGTTCGGACCGTGGCCACGAGGCGTGCCATTTTTACAACCTCAGACCCCTCCGCTGTACCATCCCTTCCATTCACAAATTTATTTATCTATTCTACCAGGGCTTTTAATGGCACGGGCATATGCAGTATCGAAGCTTAAGAGACTGACTGGTTTTGTGCTTGGTCTTTTACTTATTGGCATAATTGGGTTGGTCGGTATGTATTGCATGCTCTCACTTTGTGATGAATAATAAACCTTGCTCTGCACTGCATAGTTTATTGAAAAAATAAACAACTGTGAAAAAACTCAGATCAACCTGAACAAGATTAACTTGTGAGTTATGTTGGTTGTATTCCTTCACATCACATGTCTATTCACATGATTTTCAGAAGTGAAGCAACCTTCGGTTCAATTCTGTTTCATGCATATGCATTTCTCTAGTTGACACTACTGAGGATGCCATACTCATCCTTTTCGACACGGTTATCGTTGCAGTGAGGCTGTCCAATTCCCTGGGAACCTTGAGGGAGTTGAGAGAGTTGAGAGAATTGCACACCAAGTCACTAACTCAGGTGTTCGTTGAACAAAGTATGTTTCTCAGTGGTAAAATACATTGCGGCTAATTATTATAAAGGTGTGCTACGATATGGGTATCTAATTTTCAATTGTTATTCCAAATTCCCATCTAATCCACAGTCAGGTTCGTGCTCACAGTAACCTTAACAGCAACCATCACAAAGAAGGTATTTCTCAATAAAATCCTGCATAAAGTTGGCTGAGTAGTGATTATGACAGGTCTTAAGAGTAAATGATTCATTAGATATAACTGGTGCAAATAACGAATTAATAAAACGTCAATAGCCTACTCTTGCCGAGATTCTTCTTCCTCTTCAGGACAGGTAAGGGGCATGAAGTATGAATATTTTGGTGACTTGGCTGATACCTCATATAGCCTGTCAATCATCATCATCTGTCAAATTCATTTGGACCTCCGAGAGAAGCATTCTCATCCTAATGGCACCACCCACTCTTCTCCTCATCCCATCGGCAGCTTCCATGCAGCTACACGACGGGTGCATAATGCCATTATGGACGAATTCGGTGACCGGAAAATCACCGAGTCAATTGATACTGGATTCCCCTCGACGAATGAAATTGAGCTCGAGGATCTCCCAGCTTCCAATACAGATCGGATTGACCTCGATGAGTATCCGTGGGCCGGGAGGAGTTTGGGAGAGATAGAGAACACCCTTCCTTCGGGAGCGCAAAATTCAGGTAAGGTTTATTCGTTATTTCAGCTGTGGTGGGTTGTTCCAGTTGTCTGTGATGATTCAATTTTGTTTGCAGATGCCGTTGAAACAATATAGAGATTGAAAAGGACATCCACGTTCATATATTGGGGAATCATATGGTTGTATTCCCTGGGAGCTCAGGATATCGTCCTAGAATATATATAATTATGGTTGTATTGAGTGATCATTTGATGCAGGTGGTTTTTTGTGATATTTTATGATTACTGTAATTTATACTAAAGAACTCACAGAATTTTATCTTATGTAGGCTCTTTGTTAAGGCGATCAATTGGTCGAATAGTTAATAAAAACAGAAATAAGCACACATATGCTACATGTTTCTTATGGACTCA
This sequence comes from Gomphus sp. MG54, assembly GCA_003314385.1. Lineage (NCBI taxonomy): Eukaryota > Fungi > Basidiomycota > Agaricomycetes > Gomphales > Gomphaceae > Gomphus > Gomphus sp. MG54. The sequence continues at coordinate 11,325 of QLPG01000518.1, read as the reverse complement.
ATCCAGCCTCAGCTGGAGGAACAGGGAGAGCTTGAGGCTTGTAAATCAAGCAAGTCGTCAAGGTGCACATTGTTGTAAATGTGAGCTTTTTCACCCGAAGCAGTAACTCCGTCACCAAGTTACACTAGACAGTTTTCGATCATTTTCGCTAGCGCGACATGTATAAGCCTACAGTCCCGTTCTGCACTTCGAAACATCATTTTCACTCCTCTTCAAGCTTGGTTGCTGTGCAATGTGCGTCGACTTCTGACACCTCGTTTCACGATAGTTACGTCATCGTGTAGGTTTCCTGTCGCTATCTCCAGCTTTCCATCAACCTTCTCGGAGATTTTCCTCGTCCAACATCCCCACAAGCCCATACCCATACTCATATCGAGGACATATCGTTCAAAAATTGACATCTCCAGGATAAATGCGCCATCGAGGCTATCAAATGAAAACATCAAGATATCTTAATGTGAACCCCAAAGATGCCAATCTGAATATGAACCAAATATTCTGCGCTACTCATTTGACAGTTTTCCACAAGATATGAAATGGATGGGCTTGCATCCTACGTATACTCCTAGAACCAGAACGGATTTCTATATTTCATTCAAGGTATTGTTCTCAGAATCTCAAGATTCGTCCGAGCTGAAATGGCCATAACAGGCGCAGAGGCTTTATTCCAGCGGGGACCTTCCATTCTTCAAGTTTCATGGCCAAAATAACGGTGAGTAACATTTGTGTCGTCACCTGCCTGATACCATTCCCCGCGAATAACATTGGCAATCGCTTGAGATATTGAAGACAGTATAAAGAACGACAATGAATAAAATACAAACAAAACAAGGTTGAAGCGTCATTATCACGCCTGAAGATGAGCCCACTCAATCCCTTTCTCCGAGTCGCGATCACACATTTTGTCGCCTCCTCCTCTATCCCACAACTAAAGCTAAGAAGTAGTGCCGATCACGATCCATTGGCACCAATCTCCACGGGAGAATTTTGACAATTGTCGACCATGACATTCTTAAAGATCGGTATCATGATATTGAAACGGATCCCGAGAGAAGCCAGCACCAATGTACGGTGTTGAGATCTGTTCGAGAAATGGCATGGCGGAGGACAATGGTGGGGGCATGCAAGTACAGTTTTTCAAATTTGAAGTTCAAGCGTTACCCGGGTGCCCATTGACCGTTATATTTTATTAGAAAATTGGTGGGAGTGGTGCTCTTTTTCCTGCCATTGAAGAACACTTTCTCACGATGCCAGAGCTAGGTATAAGCAAGACAAGATTGTGTATGAAAGATGACCTGTAGAGCAGGACAAGAAAACATTAGTGTTCGTATCGACATGGTGGTAATCATATAATTATGAGAATCAACAAGCTGAGGTGGGGGGTGTGTTGATGATAGCGAGCGATCCTCATGTAATCTCTTTCTTATTATCCTAACTCTGGTTGGATAGATTAGTCATGACAGGTGTAAAAGTGTCTCATTCTCTTGAGACGTATGTGAGGTAATATATGGACAGTGTGGGAGATATGGATTAGAATACAAGGTTTGTTGAAAAAACTGGCCCTATATCCTATGTGGGGTAGCTGTTGAATGTTGACTGTTGGACGTTAAATCAGGAACTGTATATCACAAGATTTAGCCTGGAGTGTAGAGTGACGATTTATATAGACTTTTCTGTCAATTTAGGGAGACCACAACAATAAACTTCAATTTCCCTCATTTCAGACTGATAGACAAAATTAAAGTGCGAGCAATTTGTTTTTACAGTACATCTAGAATAAAAAGTTAGGGAGGTTCAAAGTGCTATTCCGTCTCCACCTCATTAGCGACATAACCCTGAAATTCGGGTCAGTATGGTACAATCTAATGTTTCATGCGTACTTCCGCGTTGACGCCGCGCTTCAAGTATCTGGCACCAGCAAAATGGCCAGATGGACAACAACGTTGCCAAATTGCTCCTGCAAACTCGCTTCCGTAGTACATACAATTCCCCGCACTCATCGCACTCACAAGTGGACCAACTCTACGGTTCCCTGCACCCACGAGTGTTGCACACTCAGTTCACCGCTTGCGACGGCCGCTACGATTCCCCGCACTCAAAAGTCGACGGCCTTCACGTTGCGCAGTTATATGCTCTGCGCACATTCAAACGCGTAGTCTCTCTGTCTTGACTGAATAGGTACACACACACCTGACACATATCGGTCAACCACCGTTGCGCACCACCATGCCAACAAACAATCGAGTGTAACTCACCGGTAACCGACATGGATCGACAAACGCGTATCGTCACCGCCGCTGCGCATTTATATGGTAGTTCTGCCATGTCCCAAGGCAACAGGAATCGATTATGAGACTCACCGTTAACCACGACACAGGTTACACACCGACAACTCACTTTGTCAATTGTCAAACGCACGCTTCCACGTCACTGTGACGCCAGACGCTCAACAAAAAAATAGCATATCACAAGGTGTGAGAAATTTGAACCGCCTATTACCAACGAACCAGTGTTCACTGGTCAATTTGAATCAGCTCATCCTAGTTGTTCCGGGTAGATGTCTGACAGAGTAAGTCAAATGACAATTGCGTGAATCTGTTGGTTTTCGATGGCAAGATTTTCTCGAAGTGAGCTCAACCGAGAACATATCGTCAGATTGGTCTACACGAGCACACGAGCGCGAATCAGACACATATAGTGCGGTGTTGGCCCTGGGCGAGAACCTGCTGGGTGAGTGGAGGCGTCTCCACGCGGCGCGCGTCGAAAAGCACGTCGAAAAGCGCTACAGTCTTGCAGCGCCGGGACAACCCCGTTCAAACGCCGCTTTCCCCATCGACAGAGGTCATGGTAGTGCGCGAGCCTCGGCTACATCGTCTTCTGGACCGTTCGGGCATTGACCACCAGGCGTGTCATCTCCAGCAACCTCAGACCCCTCCGCTGTACCCGGCCGGGCTCACTTTGACCCTCCCGCCAGCTGCATGCACTCGCACCTTGCCACGTCGACACACAAGAAAACATTCATCGCGCTCGGCGCGTTTCTAACCTCGCGTAAATCCCGCAAGAACAGGAAATTACGCATCGTTACTAATTTGCCATCTCTGACCTTATGCAAGAAAAAAACATCAAATCTCTTTCGAAAACACCCTATTGGACAAAACCAAAATAGAAATCGCTCAACATGTATCAACCCTTTCCCCAATCCTGAACAAAAATTGCGATATCACGCTGCGCAAGATGCTGGAGGTGAATGCATCTCTCAGCTCCGGTCAACAAAATGAGATATATACACTATATGCATACAACACATGTATAGTCAGCCGGACCAAGATTAACAATAACATGGAGAAGTTACTTAAAACCAACGTGCTGATGTTCCAGTTGATTGATGAAACTATTGTTTGGCTGACTCCTTCAGACATCTATCACGAACCACTAGGATGGGGTGAGTTGAATTGACCGGTGAACTGAGGTATACGGCTATGGCTACGGGTTGAGTGCCACTGGTTTGTTAGTAGCAGACGGTTCAAGGTTCTCGCTCCATCTAATGTTTCATTTTTGTTGATCGTTAGGGGACGCGTGCGTACACATTCAAGGAATCCTATCCTGAATTCGTACAACACCCTGTTCCAGAAGATGGTTTAAGTTTGTTATTCTGAGATCGGAGCTCTGACACGAGGGAGAAGACTCGCTGTTCGTTATAAGGCTATTTCAAGGACTTGATATCAAGTTTCTTGAATCACTTCTATCGCGCTGCCGTCTCTACGCATCATTGACCATCAAGGGAAATCGTAGCAGAGATACTATCTTGGTTTCACTAACATATTTTCCGTTTACCCAGCCATGACTCCCTTAAAGCTTGCACATTCTGCCTCCATCCATCAGCCTCTCATTCCAACACACGATCCGGTCCTTCTCAACATTCACTCAGATGTCCTCTCAAGAGAGTAATCAAGTCTTAATCCAGCAGGAGACAGATTTGTGAGTACCCTAAACTGTTCGGATTCGAGGAAATTCATGATACGGACAGTTTGGCGGGAAACTATTCTTTGATTTCTGCGTGGAGTAAGCTCAGTAGTAATTTTATGTGGACCTCATTGTGATCTCACTATTTGAAATAGCACTCTTGGTTTATGACACACTCCTCACATTCCGTTATGAGAAAAAACATATCTGGAGGAAGAAGCTTAGATTAGGATCAGTCCTGTATATTTTGTCTCGCTATGCAGGGGTCATCTACATCATGTTCCTCTCAATGACTGACATTTTCTTCCCAAATATATCCATCCCGGTGAGTAGTTCTATTTGATGGATCACAAAGAGTTCACATTCATTTGGGTCTAGTAAGACTCTCACGATGTTTAACACAGAATCTAATGTCAACACAGTGCATGTAATAACTTAGCTTACTTTATTAATAGTATTGCTATTCTACCCCTTCTTGGAATCCAAGGTAATAATAGATCTAATTTTGCATTCACAAATTTACTCATCTATCCTACCAGGGCTTTTGATAGCACGGGCATATGCCGTCTCCAAGATTAAGAGACTGATTGCTTGGGTGCTTGGTCTTTTACTTATTGGCATCGTTGGGTGTTACTTGGTATGTATTGCATGCTCTCACTTTGTGGTTACTAATGAAACTTGATCTACACTGCATAGTATGCTACAACGATGAACAACTGTGCACCAACTGAGATGGAACGGAACAAGATTAACATGTGAGTTATGTTGATTCTATTCCTACACATCACATGCTTATTCACATGATTTTCAGAAGTGAAGCTTCCTTTGTTTCAATTCTGTTTTATACTTATTCAGTCTCTAGTGGCCACTATTGAGGATGGGTTGCTAATCATTTTCGACTCAGTTGTCTTTGCAACGACCCTTTCCAATTCCCTGGGACACTTGAGGGAGTTGAGAGAGTTAAAAAAATTGCATACCAAGTCACTAACTCAGGTGTTCGTTGAGCAAAGTATGTTACTCAGTGGTATAATACATTGTGGCTAATTATTATAAAGGTGTGCTACGATATGGGTATCTAATTTTCAATTGTTATTCCAAATCCGCATCTAAACCACCGTCAGGTTCGTGCTCACAGTAACCTTAACAGGAACCATCCTCAACAAGGTATTTCTCAAAAAAATCCTGCATTAAGTTGGCTGAGTAGTGATTATGACAGGTCTTGAGAGTAAATGATTCATTGGATTTAACTGGTGAAAATGACGAATTAATAAAATTGCAATAGCCTTCTGTTGCCGACATTCTTAATCCTCTGCAGGACAGGTAAGAGCCTTCAAATATAACTATTTGAGTGACTTGACTGATACCTCATATAGCCTGTCTACCATTATCATCTGTCGAATTCATTTGGACCTCCAAGAGCAGCATTCACATCCTAATGGCACCACCCACTCTTCCCCTCATCCCATTAACAGCTTCCATGCAGCTACACGACGGATGCATAATGCCATTATGGACGAATTCGGTGACCGGAACATCACCGAGTCAATCGACACTGGACTCCCTTCGTCGGATGAAATTGAGCTCGAGGATCTCCCCGCTTCCAATACAGATCGGATTGACCTCAATGAGTATCCATGGGCCGGGAGGAGTTTGGGAGAGATAGAGAACATGGCTCCAGCAGGATCGCAAAATGCGGGTAAGCTTTATTTGTTATTTCAGCTGTGGTGGGTTGTTCCAGTTCTCTGTGATGATTCAATGTTGTTTGCAGATGCGGTTGAAACAATATAGAGATTGACCAGGACACCGACGTTCGTATATTGGGGAACCAGGAGTACTATGAGTATTCACTGGGAGCTCAGGATGTCATCCTAGAATATATATAATTATGATTGTGCCGACAGATCATTTGGTATAGATAGTTATTTGTGATTTTGCTGTGTTTTCTGTAATTTATACTAAAGAAGCCACCGAATCTTATTTTATATAGGCTCATTCTTAAGGTGATCAACTTGTTCGAGAATTTAAGAAATACAGAAATAAGCAAACATATGCTAAATGTTTCTTACGGACTTAATCCAGCCTCAGCTGGAGCAACAGGGAGAGCGAGAGGCTTGTAAATCAAGCAAGATGTTTCACATTGTTATAAATGACAGATTTTCACCCGAAGCAGTAACGCCGTCACCATGTCACCCTTGATAGTTATCGATCGTTTTCGCTTTTTTTAGCACGACTTGTATAAGTCTACAGTCTCGTTCTGCACTTCAAAACATCAATTTCACTCCTCTTTAAGCTTGGCTGCTGTGCAATGGGCGCCGCCTTCTGACACCCCGTTTCACGATAAGTACGTCATCTTGTTGTTTCCTGTGGCTATCTCCACTCTCCATCGACCTTTTCAGAGATTTCCCTTTTCCAGCATCCCCACAAACCCCCCACGCACACTTCTATCGAGGATATATCACCCGGAAATTGAGGTCTTGAGGATAAACGCGCCATCGAGGCTATTAAATGAAAACATCGAGATATCGTGATGTGAAAAGACGCCAATCTGAAATATAACCCAAATATTCTTCACTACTGATTTGACAGTTTTCCCAGGATATGAAATGGATGGGCTTGCTTCCTACGTATACCTCCAGTACCAGAACGGATCTCTATCTTTCATTCAAGGTATTGTTCTTAGAATCTCAAGATTCGTCTGCGCTGAAATCTTGATAACAGGCACAGAGGCTTATTCCACCCGGGAATTTGGGTGACTTGACTGATACCTCATATAGCCTGTCTGTCATTATCATCTGTTGAATTCATTTGGACCTCCAAGAGGAGCATTCCTATCCTAATTGCACCACCCACTCTTCCTCTCATCTCATTACCGGCTTCTATGCAGCTACACGATGGATGCATAATGCCATTATGGATGAATTTAGTGACCAGAACATCACCGAGTCAATTTATACTGCACTTCCCTCGTCAAATGAAATTGAGCTTGAGGATCTCCCCACGTCAAATACAGACCAGATTGACCTCGATGAGTATGCATAGGCGAGGAGGAGTTTGGGAGAGATAGAGAACATGGCTCCAGCGGGATTTCAAAATGCGGGTAAGCTTTATTCGTTATTTCAGCTGTGGTGGGTTGTTCCAGTTCTCTGTGATGATTCAATTATGTTTACAGATGCCGCTGAAACAAATTGAGATTGACAAGAACATCAACGTTTATATATTAGGGAATCATATGATAGTATTGCTGGGAGCTCAGGACGGCGTCTAAGAATACATATAATTATGATTATACCGATTGATCATTTGATGTAGATGGTTGTTTGTGATTATACTGTGATTACTGTAATTTATACTAGAGAAGTTACCGAATTTTATCTTATGTAGAGTCTTTCTTAAGGCGATTAATTGTCCGAGAGTTTAATAAATACAGAAATAAGCAAACATATGCTACATGTTTCTTACAGACTCAATTCAGCCTTAGCTGGAGTAACGGGGAGAGCCACAGGCTTATAAATCAAGGCAGTCAAGTTGTACATTGTTGTAAATGTGAGCTTTTTCATCGAAGCAGTAATTCCATCACCATGTCATGCTAGATAGTTTTCAATTGTTTTTGCTTTTTGTAGCACAATTTGTACAAGTCTACAGTCCTGTTCTGCACATCAAAACATCAATTTTGTTGGAACCAGCTGCTGCATTTTCATACATGTGTCACGTGCGCATCGTAGCTGCATCACACGGATGGTCACATGTATTAGTTGAAATGTATGTTGGATTGAAGCCTCGGTTGATAGAGGAGAGGATGGGACTGAAAAGTTATTTTTTTTTTCGTTATCCTATCTACTTAGGTTTTATACATAAATTGGCCATACTATGATAATAGAACATTTTCCTAATATGGCAGTGGCATTATCAATCCAGATGCAGGGTCGGCGCCCTATCTTTTGATTGCCCTTCCACGTCATCGGCCGTGCGATCCATTGAATTGTGCTATGCTCCAAAATCTTCGTCCTCGACGGTGAGTGCCTACACCTAGATCCTGTCCTGATCGGAAGCCTTTCTATTTTTTGTCATCCTCTCCTCGAATACTGCGTATATGCGTCCCGGGATGGTCGTATGTCGTTCTTTATTGCATAAGTCCATCCCTTTATTCATTGCAATCTCTTCTTTACTAATTCTGCCCCTTTCCCTTCATATCTTGCCCCGCTCCTTCCGCCCCTCGTCACAACAACATGCGCATCGCTATTGACGGATCAATACTAACACATCTCTGGGAAGGGATGTGCACAGTTGAATTTACTATATAATAAAGCATGTATTTGAACAATAAAGTAACAAATGAATTACCCCCCAAATAATTCTCCCCCTTAAAGTCTTTGCCATCTATTTAGAATCAAGCTCACATTAAACAAGAAATTTCACTCCTATTTAAGCTTGGTTGCTGTGCAATGCACGCTGACTTCTGACACCCCATTTCACAATACATAGTTAAGTCATTCCTGTCGCTATCTCCAGCTCTCCATCAACCTTCTCTGAGAATTCCCTCTTCCAACATCGCCACAAGCCCACCACACCCACACTTGTATCGAGAATATCCCACCAATAAATTGTGCTCTCGAAGATAAACTTGCATCGAGGCTATTACATGAAACCATCAAGATATCTTCATGTGAACCCCAAAGATGCCAATGTGAAATATAAACCAAATCTTCTGCACTACTCATTTGACAGTTTTCCCCAGGATATGACATGGATGGACTTGCATACTACATATACTCCTAGTACCAGAACATATCCATATCTTTCTTCAAGGTATTGTTGTCAGAATATCAAGATTCATCTGAGCTGAAATCTCAATAGCAGGTGTAGAGGCTTTATTCCACCCGGGACCTTCAATTCTTCAAGTTTCATGGCCAAAAAACAGTGAGTAGCCTTTGTGTCATCACCTGCCTGATATCACTCCCCACAAATAATATTGGCAATTGCTTGGGATATTGAGGACAGTTAAAGAACGCAAATGAATAAAATAAAAACAAAACAAATTGAAGTGTTATTATCACGCCCGAAGATGTGCCCACTCGATACCTTTCCCTGACTCATGATCACCCATTTTGTTGGCTCCTCGTCTATCGTACAAAGCTAAGAAGTACAGCTTATCATGATCCATTGGCACCAATATCCACGGGAGAATTCTGACAATTTTTGACCATGACATTTTAAATATCGGTATCATGATATTGAAACCGATCCCAAGAGAAGCCAGCACCTCAGACCCCTCTGCTGTACCCACCCTAGCTCATTTTGACGTTCTCGTCTGCTGCATACACTCGCACTTTGCCACATCGACAGCCAAGAAAGCATTCATCCTGCTCGGTGTGTTTCAAACCACGCATAAATCCAGCAAGAACAGGAACTTCTGCATTGTTACTAAGTTCCAATCTCTAACCTCATGCAAGAAAACAACCTCCAATCTTTTTAGAAAACACCCTATTGGAGAAAACCAACATAGGATTTGCTCGATATGTATCAATCCTTTCCCCCAATCCTTAACAAAAAGTCTGATATTGCACTGGGGCAAGATGCTTGAGGTAAATGCATGTCCCAGTTCCAGTCAAGAAAATGAGATATATACACTATATGCATAGAGCAAATGTATAATCAGTCAGACCACGATTAACCATAACATGGAGAAGTTACTTAAAAACAATGTGGTGATGTTCCAATTGATTGATAAAACTTTTGTTTGGCTGACTCCTTCATCTATTACATCTAGGTGAATGTCCCAGGTGACTATGGAAGGAGGGTTATTTAGAGGATATATTTGTCTTATATCTATTTAATGTATTTTTTGTTTTATTGTATTTTATTGTAGGAAGCCCACCGTGCAATGCAAAGGTTTTGAGTTTGACTAAGTGCTGACCCAGGGAGGTGGCTATGGGGGATGCACGAGTAGATGACAGTTGCTTGTGAATGACTCTGGTATGATCAGCATATGATACCAGAATGAGTCTTCTCTGATACGTATCAGGGATTATTCCCAGTATGTCCGGACAACTTTTATATTGCCCTGATGGAGCTAGCCCAATATGGCTTGATCTCACATGCAATCATATGATGGTACCTATAGGTATGCAGGGGGCTGGGTAACCACCTGACAATGATAGTCTCTATGGAGAAATACAAGTAAAATCACAAATAATTTGTAATACACTTAATAATGTATTTCCACTTGGTCCAAATCTATTTCCACTTGGTCTGGGGACATGAGTGATAACAACTAAGGTAGTAACCTGATATAATGACATAAGCGATCCAGACTTCATTGATTATGACAATAAACAGTGTTCTTTGAATGCAAGACTAGTTTGTTATTATCTATCTATCTGCCTCTTATAGAGAATTCCAGTCCTGAATATAATCTCCTGCATAACTACCCTGAGACGGCATCCATATGCGGTCAACTGATGTGGGTCACCGCATCTTCAATCTATTTCTGTCTGCCCTGTTTGTGTGGTCCAACTTAATGTGAAAATGCTCCTTCCTGCTTCTTGCAGTGCCCTCAACTCCTATATCGATATCATACCCTATTTCTCTGCCAGTAAGTGTGCGTCACCTGCATATATGCACCCCAGATGTGTCCTCTTCCTCTTCCTAGCCCATAAGTGGTATGCTCTAGAATACTGTGGTTGGGAATATATACTAGTAATTGCACTAGCTCCTGTGGTACAAGAATCTGTGCTATGGAGTATATAGTTAATATTCTACATGAATATATGCTGCTACACTTGTCAATATGCAGCGGTTTGATCATGTGTAAGTGCTGATCTGAGGAGCTGGTGGGTGATGTGAAGGAGAGTCATGTTGGTCATAGTGTATGATTCACAATAGTAAACTGATTCAAGAACGGTGTGAGTGTGATATCACACCTATTTAATGATCCCTGCTAGGTTTAGAGTCTTGAATGACAACAAGTAAAGATTTGACCCAATGCAGCTTGACATCACATATGTGCATCGAGTAGATATCAAATATAAGTGTAGAGGGGTATTTGTTAGAACCAGGGACTATTGAGTCAATTTTATATATATCTTCTACACTAAAAATCCATTATCTCCCCCAACAATCCCCCAATCAATACGAGACTCCATACCAGGACTCCATACAATATGAGGAAGATACAAAAATATTCCCATGATTTTAGAAGCATGTTTTGCACCATACTGTCTACCTGGCCCCATGCCTAACCCAGGGGCTGGCTCACATCACTTGGTGACAGATCCTGCAATAAGTTCTGACTCCATGCTGGAGTGGTGTTATAGCCCATACCTCCAACAACCCCCACAACCACCCCTCCCTATTCCGAGACCT
>QLPG01000505.1:0-12274 GCA_003314385.1 Gomphus sp. MG54 | reverse complement strand
GAGGTCCTACCGATTATCTGAGTACTAACATTAGCGCTAATGGGGACTCAGGTAGTCCGAAAGGGCCCCCAACACGACTGCCTCACCCCCAACATCAGCGCTAATGCAGGGGACGGGCAGTCCGAGAAATGGGCTGAAACGAAAATAGAAAAATAAGAATCAACACACCTGGAGTCTGAGTCGATAGCGAGGGAATGTTCCAGATGATAAAGTGTCCAAGAAATGAGGGAGTACAGGAAAAGGTAGTGTCGTGTACTCGAGAGTAGTCATGCAAAGTGATATGATTGACGTCCTGTAGAACAATTTCAGAAAGGTATCAAGGGCATCTATGAAATATATATATATATCAAGTGTATAAAGTGTGTTGAAAGTCCTACCGAACTATCTGATTACTTACATCAGCGCTGATGGGTACTCAGGTAGTCCGAAAGGGCCCCAAACACGACTGCTTCACTCCCACATCAGCGCTAATGCAGGGGCTAGGCAGTCTGAGAAAAAAAAAAAAAAGAAAAAAAAAGGAATGGACAGACCAGGAGTCTGAGGCGAGTGAAGAAGTTGTATGGCAGAGTGTCCAAAGAAGGCTGGTTGCCAGGATTTGAAGAGGCATGAGGAGAGTGAGAATTTGCCTTGTGAATGTGGTTAGAACTGGGAAGGATGTGAAAGATCGTGGGATCTGTACTTGCCTTCTTCTTAAGCTCTCCCCCCTTCTGTGAAGTAGTAGTCATCATAAGAATAAAAATATAGGAAAGTGCGTACGAGGGACTCAGGGCCAGCATACAGGAGACTGAAGATGTAGCCACTTCTATAAAGCACCTGCATCAAAAATGTATCAATGGTATCTATGAAAAAGATATAAGGTGTATAAAGTGTGTTGAAGGTCCTATCGAACTATCTGATTACTTACATCAGCGCTGATGGGCACTCAGATAGTCCGAAAGGGCCCCCAACACGACTGCTTCACCTCTACATCAGCGCTAATGCAGGGGTTAGGAATAAGAATTGACACACCGGGAGTCTGTGTCGAGAGCGAGCGAATGTTCCAGAGGGTCAGAAGAAACGAGCGAGTGCAGGAACAAGGAGTAATGTAATCGAGAGTAAACAGGTGTCGTGCGAGGAGATACGATCGACGTCCTGGAGAACTATCTTTGTCAGAAAGATGCATCACGAGAGTGCAAAAATACAAAGAATAATATAGAATGTGTTGAAGGTCCTACCGAATTATCTGAGTACTAACTCCAGCGCTTGGCACTCAGGTAGTCCGAAAGGGCCCTCAACACGACTGGCTAACCCCCAACATTAGCGCTAATGCGGTGGCCAGGCAGTCTGAGAAATGGATAAAGATAATATAACGACACACTAGCAGTCCTAGTATGACGAAGTTGGACGATGAGTCGGAGAGGGTAGAGTGTTTGAAGAAACGAGCGAGTTGAGGAGGAGATTGTCCAGAGGAATCTGTAAAAAAAAACAAAAAGCGTCAAAAGTAAAAATAAGTGTCCAATAAAGAGATTGTCCAAATTAAATTACAATAATAGTGTAGGTATTTGAAATTGTGAACGAGAGGAGCTTAGAAAGAATAAGAGAGTCAACAGACATTGTAAAATGAGGCGAAATATTAAAATCAAGATGTTAAGTGTGTTTTTTTTTTTGGCGTTGAGATTTTACATTTCTTTTTTCTGATTATCTGTTTGGGGTTAGAGAAAATGTCCGGTAGTGAAGAATCTGAATGTGTTGAAACCCAAAAGAGAGAGAATAAGATAAAAAGTTTTTTTTTTCGGCTTGATATTTATCGAAAAAATTTTTTTGAGTGGTTTTTGCTTTTTGTGAAGGTGAGAACTGAAAAATGGTCTTCAATGAGCAAAGCCTCGAGAGTGTAGATATCTAAATGCATACCTCGCATGGAATATATCCAAAGCTTGGGTTTGTGAGGGAAGTGGGGGAATGTGCTGGTGTGGTCGAGAGGGCGGGGGGCGAGGGAATGTAATGGTATGGCTGACAGGGCGGCAAGGAAATGAGCGAGGTAATGGGTATATGGAGTTGTGAATGTGAATGTCGCGTGAAGGCAACGGAATGATAGGAAATAAAGCGGACTGGGCGAGGAACTTGAATCGCATGTAATGTAGTTATATGAGCATGAACATGGGGTAAAATCGTGGCGTGGGTGGTCACGGGAGGTCGATGTAGAATATGGAGCAGACCTCGGAACGACGTAGGGGGAAGAGCACATCCATTGGCTGTTGGTCGTCAGGATGTCCGGGAACCACTGGAAGCGTACCTCTTGTCCATGCGCCCACCTCCACTCCAGCCGTCCTCCTCTTACCGACCCGATCAGGACTGCAAAAACCAACCACCCACCTTCGAGAGGCACTCCTCTTCCATGCATGCTTAGGAAACGATCCTAAACACCCGGGCCCTGGGTATCCGGCAAGTTCCTCGCCATACAGGAAGAGGCGCATCGAACGGCGACCGTGTGAATCTGCAGGATCGAGAAGGGAAGGTAAAGAAGAGAGTAGCTAAAATGTCAGTTGGAGCACGAAAAAGAGATCGAATCCTGTATGTGGCATGTCGTCCCGGCGTAACTCTCGTCCATGTATCAACTTCCATTCCAGTGCTTTCCTCTTACCGACCCGATCAGGACTGCAAACACCAACCACCCGCCGTCGAGAGGCACTCCTCTTCCATGCACGCTTAGGAAACGATCCTAAACACCCGGGCCCTGGGTATCCGGCAAGTTCCTCGCCATACAGGAAGAGGCGCATCGAACGGCGACCATGTGAATCTGCAGGATCGAGAGGGGAAGGCAGGGGGAGAGCAGCTGAAATGTCAGTTGAAACACGGGAAAGAGATACAATCCTTGTTGTGGAATGTGCTTCCGTGTCGATGATAACAAAGTCGATACTAAATATTGCCACGATAGATAGTCAAGTGACTGGGAAAAAAAAATATTAAAATCGGGAAGAATATAGAAAAATCATGCGTACTTTTTTTTTGTGTCGGAAATTGTTTTTAGTAAGTCTTCACAAAAGCACCCACGGAACATGCTTTTCTGTGGGGCGTCCTGCCTTCCATTTGAGCCATCTATCATATGAGCGCTGGTCGCCGATCATGCCCCTATAGACATTGCTAACAAGTACCATTCCCTTGAGGCTTTCCCTGGATGTTTCCTCCGCCACATGCTTTGCGAGAGTGTCATAGTGAACCATATCCACACCAATCTTCAATGACCTCCCAGCCGTACAAGACGTTCCACAAACGGTGGCAGGCGCAATGACTGAAAAGTAGCGAGCACTCGGAACGTTAACGGAACCCTATGCAAGCTGTGAGCCTCTGTCACTCACTCATATTCGTGAATAGTAACGTACACAGCCCTGAATCTTTGCGGTCTGGGTACCACTCTCTGCTTCCTCTGCATGACAGGGAAGGTACCAGGGGGTGCCAGAAATCCCAAAGTCACAGGATTACCTCTCGGTGCGGGGGGGTTAGCATCTGTCTCAGATACATGACGCACCTTTTTAATTCTGTCCTTGCCGTCAAGAAACATCTCTTTATACTCCCACTCGATGTCACAGCGGCGACCAGCTTTCTCAGTATCATAGTCTGAAGTGATGATGCTTGGAACTGGAGACGGAATGGTCGATGCCGTGATATTCGAGGAATTGTCTTGGGAGAAGATGGAAGGAGCGGCTGCCGATGCTGGAGAGGACGGGATCTCTGAGTCGGCGCGTCCCTCGGACAGTGACGGCACCCCGTGAACTGGGCTAGTCACCGGCCCTTCGATGATAGCTGTCTGACACGGCCAGGCATTCCAACCGAGTGGAAACGATGGGCCATTTGTCAACTGCGGCTTCCTCTCGGCCGTGAATGGCTTGAGCTCGGGAAGCATCTTATGATTGAGCTTGACCGGTGACGAAACCTCGCGAACAGGGCGTTCGATGTCAGTTATCTGACACGGCCAGGCAATGGAACCTAGCGGGAACGGCGGGGCATTGCGTTCGATGCCGGCGATCTGACACGGCCAGGCAATGGAACCAAGAGGGAACGGCGGGGCATTCCTCAACTGCGCCTTCTTCACGGTCGCAACTGGCTTGGCCCTTGGGAGCTCTTCATGATCGAGCTTGGCCACGCCACGGAGGACCTGCTTGAACGCGACAACGGTTTGGGAGAGTTGGAGCATTGTGTAAGAATGAGTAAAGAAGTAGTTCGAAAAGCACTTGGGAGATCCTGGCCAGACAAGAGCATCATTTAGAGTCTTCTGTGAGGCTGGTCCTGACCAGGCTGAGAGTTGTCTAAGACTGCCACTGTTAGCCACCATTCTTAGACACGAGGCTGTCGCGGCACACAATGTAATACATATCTCGCTCTCGCAAACCTGAAGTGTTATGCAAGACCTGTTTTGCGCTGATCGCGAATCATACGCCTAATTGAGACCATGAACCCATTGACGTGCAGAACTTCCGACGCTGATGAGCTACCGTAAGGGTTGTCACATTCAATACTCGTTGGGTGCGCCCAGGCCGAGTGGTGAGCCTAGACAACGATTGCAAGTTTCTCATTTCAGCCTCTTCGGAAGACTCAGCTGTCCTATCTAACTACGCAGAGAGTCTGGGCTGGATAGACAGTAGAATATAATTTTGTTGCAACAGGTGAGAGCTGAAGACACTCCTAGTCTCGGAGACACATCGGAATGGTTTAGTAAGGCAATTTGGCCAGAAGACATGCCATGTGCATATCCCGGATCCCACAAACCATCATGTCCAGTGACCAGCAGCATGTGGCTTGAGTTACAACCGCTTATAATCCAACCCATAATTGTATTAAATTATGCTACTGATATATGGGCTTAGATCAATTGTGACAATTCGACCTGATTGATATCCAAAACACACTTTGGAAGCAGAAAAGGTGTGTGAATAGAAGCTGCGGAATTCAGGGGGAATCCAACAAGATTGCAGTGGTGGGTCAGTGAGAATCCAGTCCTTATTTGATGAGATGGAGAATTGGGGATCCCCAAGGGAAAACATATAAAAATGGCCTGGGAGAACATGAGTGACTTTGCTTCCATCTGGGAATTGGAAGGTTTCATGTTCCGGTAGTGGTGTTGAATGATTAGTGTTAGTGTCCCATATATGGACTGAGTCGCCCCAAGAGCTAAACACGACGTTCGTGTCATCAGATGAGAACGCAACGGACTCCACAGGCTGTGAATGTCCCTCCAATGTCCGTTCTATGGCTCCGGTGGTCGTATTCCATATCCGGACTGAGTGGTCTCCCGAGCCAGATACGAGACGTGATGCATCGTGAGAGAAGACAACAGAACGCACCAATGCTGAATGGCCCGTGAGTATGTGTTCTACTTTCCCTTGAAATGCAGTCCACATCCGCACAGAGCCATCATCACAGCCCGAAGCTACACGGCTCCCATCAGGCGAGAATGCAACGGAGTTCACCCAATCTGAATGTCCCTTCATTTTGCGCTTTATCTTTCCAGAAGCTATCTTCCAGAGAATGACTGAGTTGTCGGATGATCCAGACACGATGTATTTCCCATCAGGCGAGAAAGCAACGGAGTTCACTGCCCCTGAATGACCCTCGAGTACGTGTTCTGACTCCCCAGTGGTGGCGTTCCAGACTTGGACCGTCGCGTCGTCCGACCCAGACACGACTCGTGTGCCATCAGCAGAGAATGCAAGTGATTTCACATGGAGTGCATGTCCCTGTAGCGCCTGTTCTTTCTGTCTCCTGATCGCCTTCCAAATGCGAAGCGAACCAAAAAATGCGCTTGCACTATCACGTGCAAAAGACGGCCGATCCATGTCCGAGTCCCTCGTCACATCCCAAATGCGGACTGATCTGTCCCCCGACCCAGATGCCACGTGTGTCCCATCAGGAGAGAATGCAACACAAAACACCCAACTAGTATGTCCCTTGAGCACACGCTCTGTCTCCCCCGAAGCCACATGCCAGATACAGACTGAGCCATCTGACAACCCAGACAACAGACGTCTACCATCGGGAGAGAATGCAACAGACCACACGGTATCTGAATGTCCCTTGAGTATACGCACTAATTTCCAGGTATCCGTATTCCAAATACGGACTGAGTTGTCATTAGAGCCAGACGCCACGTGTGTTCCATCACGCGAGAAAGCAACCGAGGTCGCGGTCCTGGAATGTCCCTCGAGAATATACTCAACTGTCCCCATACTGGCATGCCAAATGCAAACAGTGGTGTCTTCCATCCCTGACACAACATGTTTTCCGTCAGGAGAGAACGCAACGCAACGGACCGGTGAACCGAGTTCTTGTATCCGCTTCATCTCTCCTGTGGTGGCATCCGATATCAAAGCAGTTGTGTCCTCCGAGCCTGACACAACACTGGTTCCATCAGGAGAGAAGGCAACCACCCTGACGGGTTTTGAATGTCCCTGGAGGATATGCTCTACCTCCCCCGTTCTCGCATTCCAGACTCGAATTGAGCTGTCGGCGGAGCCAGACACGATGCGTTTCCCATCAGGCGAAAAGGCAACGGACCACACATGTCTTGAATGTCCTACCAGTATGCGCTCATTCTCCCCAGTAATGGTATTCCAGATACGAACTGAGCCGTCCAAACACCCAGACACAACACGTGTTCCGTCAGGTGAGAATGCAACAGACGATACAGGGAAAGGGTGTGGCATGATATGCTCAAATGATCCCCATGACTCCACGATTCCTATCACTGGTCTGGGTAACTTACCGAACAATGTCGAATAGTGATGTCTTATCAATGCTCGCTTAGGAATCCATGCGAGTGCTGAGCCATACGTGTTTAGGCAGTGATGTTTCATCGGCTCAAACGCCATCTGTAAGTAGCGACGAGCATCCTCGAGTAGCAACGCGTAGTGAGCAAGGGTCTTGCAGTATTTCTGGGAAAATGGTGAGTTAGACTCCTCTACTATATTGATTACTCACGGAGATGGTTTCTTTTGCCATCCAAAGAGACTTCAGGCCAGATTCAAGCTCTCCAGACGCACTGAGGCACTCGAACCAATGCATTAAGTGTGTGATGACGAATGTGCCAAGTTCGCTGAACATGGGTACAGTGTCTGCAGGTGGGACTGAAAGAGCCTCTACAAAATGAAAGGCCCAGTACAAGCAAGAGTATTGAAGCGTCTCAAAAATAAGGCCAGGATTGGGGATTTCATGAGCTCGCACGACTATGGCGCGATCAGGTAAATCGCAGATGTTATGTCGAAGAGACTTGTTCAACCTCTTGAGACACTTTAGGGCGATTTTGTGGTGTGTATCGGAAGAATCAATGCTGTGCCTGTGGACAATGAACTCGCGGAACGAGGCGTGAAAAATGGTGACAGGTCCATTATGGGCGGAAGGAACGTAGATCACCGAACAAAACGGAGACAAGTCAATGTCAATCTCGTCAATCGTCATCTCTAACAAGGAAGCAATGCCAGCAATTGAGAGTGGATGTTGAAGAAACACTACTGTTGCAAGTACATCTCGTCTCGTTGCTATTTCCTTTTCACTGAGATTCTGGAATGCTTTGACCATAATCAGCTCGTAAAAGCTGTCCAGGGAGGCGAGTGGCAGCGCCGAGCCAGTCAACTCGGTTAGACGCGTCTTGGGATTCGCGTTCGTATCACCGATGCACCGCACGGCTGTGGCGGCATAGATGAATAATCCGTCGGATTGAGTAACAAGCTTCATGACTTCCTGTTTGGACGGCCAAGGAGGTGTTTGTTGAGAATATCCGTGATCGTTTGCAATTTTAGATAGTGAAGATTTTAGGTATGTTTCTATATCGTTTCCTTCAATGACATTGATGGCAACTTTGGGAAGAACAAATTCTTGGAGCAGGGAAGGTGTAGCGACACGATTAAACACCCGTCTGATCCAGGCCTCAGGTCGACTTGTGATGAAAAATTTTAAGGGAATTCCTGTCGTGCCGTCGAGGATGGCCGTTATAAGCATCTCGACTATCCCCGATGCTGAGCATTCGTCTATGGCGTCTATAACGATGATATAATATATCCCTTGTGTATTTTCAGCTGCGATCTTGACGGGATTGATGATCAGGGAGCGGAATTGCTCAAATAGATCGTTCAAATCAGCCACGTTAGGCTTCCTCTTCAAAACTTCGTGTATGGCCGATTTGATTTGTGCGTTTGATTGAGCAAGCATGCTGGCAATCGTAGGGACGATACGGCGTGCATCCGTTAATGCTGGGCGAGAGCAGAAGAAGCTACCCCCAAGCTTGTTTTTTGCATCTAGACGTTTGCAAAGGGTGTGAGCGATCGTTGTTTTCCCCGTACCGAGTTGGCCGTTGAGCCAACAGACGGTTGAAGATGAAAGATCATGCGCCCAGTCCTCTAGATCGGCTAATATCTGCACACAGGTGTCTTTCATGCACCCTTGATGTTGGTCACTTTCGGCGCCATACCGTGTGTCATAGGATGCGCTCTCAGCGGGTTTGAGTAAAGTTAAAGGATCCGGCGAGAAATCTACACTGTCTTGAGTATGGAAGCAATGCCATTAAGTGGCACCGTACTTATGATGGTATTCTGGATAACCGCATCGCCTTGCGTATCTACAACAGAAATATGACTAGTGGTTAGCTCTCAGATATAGTGTATTCATCGTCAAAAAAACTCACTGAAGGTGTTCCCAGTAACGGTAGATACGATTCCGGGAGACGACATGGAATATAGGTTCAAGTGCAAAAGTTTCTGCTTGGAGTCGACTGAGGCGAGGGTGGAGGGATAGTGAGTCGAAAACGCAGTGTGTGAGTAAATTTATATGAAGATGATAAAAAGAAGACAAACTAAAATTAGATGAGAGCCGGCAAAGCCAGCGTGAGAAGACTTGATGGTAGAAATTGACGGGGGCCGATGCCTGATGAACGATCCGAGGCTGAGTCATGATCACGAGCCACGAAAATCAGGCTATCACCATGGCAGCCACCGGTGACCCGGGGACTTGGCCATGAAGCCGGTCACTGTGCGCTGTGTCAACGCTGACGACTCGAACCTCATATTTACCAACAAATCGACGGAATCGCAACTGTAGTCCTAGAAATCACATCGCCTCACCCAGAATCCCAAGTTGTGTCGACGCGGGACCTTTAGAAAGCGCAAACCCTTGAGACGACGGAGCGCAGCGAGCGAGACCAACTGTAGCGACATTCTCTATTTCTTGTGTTTCTATTGTCAGCAGCTATAGTGCAATGATCACAATCTATTCTAGACAATTTCAAATATTAAAGATACATTACCATTGAAGGTCTGTTGTAAAAGGAATATTAACTGGTTGTTTCCTATACTACCAGTAGTGTTCTATGGTGCGCGTCACTTAGTCACCACAACTTTGTGACAGGGGCCAAATTGGGGAGGCGACATCGGATCCGGCGCTTAGCCGGCGCTCTGCAAGGGGAGAGGGGGGTACCCGGTACCCGGTGGAAGCAATTCGAAAGTGGGAGCATCGGGTGGATGCATATGACAGAGGAATGGGTGCTTGTGATGCACAACTTCACATCCAGAAGTTCAGTTCACGAAAATACAAATCCCATAGATGGGTACCGGAGGGTATGGCAGCTCAGTTTGACAATTGATTACATAACAGACACCTTCCTTATATGGTAATTGATTACCTAATAGACACCTTAATAAGGAAACCAGCCAATTCATTCAGTGTCCAGTATAAAAACTCGGCAACCAGAGGGTCTTATGGAAATCTGGTTGGTAGGTCTCTCCTGCATATCAAATAGACCATTTCCACCTGGTCAGAATATCCCTAACATGATCGGAAGTGCACAAATTCAGAGTTGCGGTGACTAAGTGACGCGCACCATACAGTATGGGACAAGCAAACTCAACCAAAATTTTCAACCCAATTTTCTGGTGAAATTGGCTCATTGAAATTGATAATAGACCATTAAATGAAGTATCTAACATCAAAATAAAGTCAATGTAATGAGCCATTTTTTTTCTAAAATTATTTCTATTTTGGACATGAATGCCCCACCCTCGGCACTCTGTCCGGCATGCTTGATCAATCAGCATCAGCTGTTTTGGAACCTGGACAAGACCTTGGTGTTAAAGATATAACACTTCAGTCAAGTACTGTGTGAAGTGAAGCGAGATGAAGAAGAGTTTCAAACCCTGCTGCAGCACAACTCCAGAAATAATTTAATATTTGTACCTTGGTCACAAACTGTGTAATAACTCTAGCAAGCTAATATGACAAGAAAGTGATATGTTTTTTAGCAGCAATGAATGAGACTATCAAAGTCTGTAGGTTCAGGACACTTAGGGGTCCAGAGATATTTCAATGAAAGGGAATGCGCTTAGAGGAAAGAGGAAGTAAGTAGTCTGAACGGATTACCCAGTCAATACACTCTAAAATGAGGGTGAGGCTGAGACAGAAATTACAGTGAAGTAATCTCAAGAGACAAAAGAGTCTTTAATCAGAGACTGATTAGAAACCCTCAGAGGTAGAGATGCAATTGAACTGGACAATCAACAGAACACTCTCATTATGTAGAATCAGTTTTACTAAGCAGGACAATCAACTACTTATGCTGAATCTAATACTAATACTGGACAATCAACAGTATTAATATATGAGAAATAACAATAATACTGGACAATCAACAGTATTACTATTATGTAAACCTAGGAGCTGGACTATCAACAGCTGACTAAGAGTACTGAGTCACAATGTCACACTGGCAAGTGTAAAGAGATAAGATAAATTGATTGCTTCAAAAGGGGGCAAGAAGGCCTCTTTTTATATTAATTTACAGGCTGATTAGTAAGCTAACTATTTCCTGCCTAATCTATCTAAACAAGGAAAGCCTTCCAGAACCTGGTGGCACTTTACAGAAAGTGATAGAAGGTGCTGGAAGCTTGCAGAAGTTCCTGAATCTATTTCTAACTATTTCCCTTATTTAGCAATAAAAAGGGAAATTTAGACCGGATTTAGGTATGTAACTAAGGGCAGAGACTATGCAGGGACAGTATAGTGTCTCACTATAATATTTGTATGAGACAGGGGTGTCTCAGGCTAATATTTAGTGTGTTTCTATGGAGAATCTATTAACTTGGCTCTGGGCTTGAATCCTGCTGCAGTCTGATGAACTGGCCAGTGGAGTTTGAAAATGGGGCCAAACCTTCGGTGGTGAACAAAGTAAATAGTATTAAATGTAATGGGGGTATTGGGGAGCTTTGTGAAGCACCAGAAAGGTTAAGAAAATACTATTAGGAATATTTGAATACAAGAGACAAATTGAATTAGCATTCCAAAGCTAATTAATTATAATACTAATGGTACAAGAAGGAGTCTGTCATGTTTTTGTACTTTAGTATTTTAATGCTTTTTATATTGGTTTTTTCTGCAGTATATAGGGTATAAGGGTATAAGGGATCTCCAACAATTACACAGCCTTGAGATGTTGCATAATGCCTGCTGACCACCATCCAAAATGCAAAAGAAACATTACTGGACTGCAAAATCAGAATAAGGATCAGGTTACTGAAACAGATGAACATATAGAACATCCAACAACACCTACAGATTATGAATCTGACAGGGAATTACCAACTTCTGTGAACATTTTTTACAACCGTGCCATGGGTGGAATGGATTTTGGTTTAGAGGGAGAGGAGACTGAGAGTGAAGGAGCCTCTAAAGCACACAATTATGAATATGAGGACTCAGAAGAGGATCCGGATTCAGAATGGGACAAGGATGATCTTCAAGAAAAGCTCTTGGATTTTGCTGTCAACCAGGGAGATTGTCAAGCTTCAGGAATGCCGAGGTGTCGGATGGGAATGGCCAAGTCCTACAGGCCAGAAGTAGTGACTTTGGCTTCAACGTGCTCTGTCAAGTACACATACCAAGACCCGTTAATTTGGCAGTGCCAGCCGAGCAGTCATCCTATGTCAACATCTAAGTGTCTATGCCACATACATATCACTTGGTACACCGGTCTCGGCTTGGCACATCCACCACCCACACTCCTTGTCCTTACCCCTCACATACTCTATCTCACTCACCATCCATTAATCCCGCACCATTTGCTCCATAATTCTTGACCCACCTTACCTCGGGACTTCCTGTCCTTGTATTATCCTCAGCCATGGCTACATTGTTTTATAGTTGGTCGCTTCCTATTGTCCTACCTTTGGCCACATTTCTATTATTCTATCCTTTATTGTTCTATCTGTCAAGATTCGGTGACGCCGAGATATCGGTTAAGTCCTGCAAACCGTTACGGGGT
>QLPG01000502.1:0-15302 GCA_003314385.1 Gomphus sp. MG54 | reverse complement strand
TTAGTCCGGACGGAAATGAAAAATTTCGTATCAGGCCTTTACCGTGACTTTCAGGGGTCCTTGGTGGAGGCAGAGAGTGTTGGAATAATTCGACCGGCATGCGTTGCTGTGTCACATTAGTCACACTTTCTTTGTAATATCCCCATCTGTTTGCAATGAGCCACCATCCTCGCTCAGGCCAAACAGTCTAATCTGCGACCCTTGTTCAGCGCATCTTGGAGATTCCAACAGAGAGCAATCGATGCAACCACGGATGATGATGAGAACGATGATTGCCCACTCGTTGGCCTCTGATGATGCTATTTATATAAACCTTCCTCTCATCTGCCATGACATCATTACCTAGCCCATCCACTGTGTCCGGATTGGCATTCAGGCAGCACAAATGAGGTTTCCCCACGTTATGGCGATTTTGGGCGTGCGGTCACATTTACAGGGGGGTCGGAAATTGAGAGAGAGAAGAAAAATAGTCATGGCAATGGAAGGTGTCGTTCTAATCGGTCTGAATGAACTAACAGGTTACATAATATGATGTTTCACAGCGTGGCTTTGTCACATAACATGTCTCTATGTATGACTATTGTTTGTTTTACTTGT
Organism: Gomphus sp. MG54; assembly: GCA_003314385.1. Lineage (NCBI taxonomy): Eukaryota > Fungi > Basidiomycota > Agaricomycetes > Gomphales > Gomphaceae > Gomphus > Gomphus sp. MG54. The sequence continues at coordinate 14,705 of QLPG01000502.1, read as the reverse complement.
CCATTGTTGCCATTGTTCTAAGCGGGACTTTAACTTGCCTTCGACATACCTGGTATATGAATTATTGTTTTCACCTTGGTCATCGTTCGGTACCGAAACTTGCCAACAAAAGGATTCAGTGCTTAATCAATAAGAGTATGACGGTTCCGATCTATTTGGTTGAAAACACTCCCCATACAATCCTTGGGCAATTGACTTTCACATACAAGTGATCAACAATTTCACCCATAAAGAAAGAATCCTGGACCACCCCGCATAGTTGCCAGCATCAGCAGAAGTTGATTAAATTAGCATGGCCCCGCAGGTGGAGAGAAGGACTGGGCTCCCTGTGCACCTCGGTTTCTCCCACTTTCCTTGCACCACAATGCAACAACGGGTCATCCTCCCCCTCCCAGTGTTATGGCCTTTGCCACAGCTCCACATTTCTACGCACAGTCCTTTTTCAAACGGTTGCGTGTCTTCCCAAACCTCTCCAAGACTTTTTTTGTTTCTTAGCACTATGCCATGTGACGTTCCTGACAGTGAGTTTCTTTGCATCTATTCTTATTTTCGATAATTCCTCAGTCCATGTGTCATGTACTAAGCTTCTGAACTAAAAATTTCCCCATTGCAGCCGGTAGACGCCATGGAATGACGTTGCGTCCTATGAGGGACTCTTGCCCGCTCGATGAAGAGCCATCATTGCCCAGTATCTACAGCACAGGGGTGTTTGACATTGGCCTTGAGGAGGGCCAGATAATGCCGATTGCCTTTGGGGGCAGAGATATAGACATGGACGAAGAACCATGTGTATCGCAGGGGCAACAGCCCTCGACTCAACCAAAGCACAACCATGCCTCGCAGAGAATGTGGCTCCAGCAGAGCCCCAAACCCACAGGGACCGACGAGTTGCTGGTGGATACCCAGGAGGTGACCAGTAGCGAGGACACTGGAGAGAATAGAAGAGGACATAGAGGAGGAGGATTGGTATGGCAAAACATAACTTATACCCCACAAGTGGACGGTACGGTTCGTAGGACAAAATGGATTCCATATATCCCAAATTGAAGGTATGCAGGTTTCTACTCCCGGATCGATACGGGATAACTCACCAGTCCGATTGTAACAGATCTCGTAAACTGTATCGGGCTTTACCATCTCTCATCTCCCGAGCCCCTCCGCATGTGACTGATTCCGATTTGACCCCATAATTCTCAACATTGTCACCTTTGTTTGAATCACTCTTGTGAAGGAAAGGGGAAATCCTGGGGAAGCAAGAGGATGACGCTGATAGGTAGGCCGAGGTAGCCATCTTGGAAGATTTCCTTTTCATGTAAAATATATCTTTTATTAATGTTTACTCACTCATTCCACATCCGGGAGCCTCGATGATTGAGATCCATGTCTGACGTCATCTAAATCTGGGGCTTCAAGTTAATATCGCTTCTTTCCTCTTGATATATTATGGTACGGTTTACATGTCTATCCGCTACTATCAAGCTATGTCTGGGCGAATCACGTTCAGCAGCACCTTGGAATTCTCTACCACGAAATCTTCAGCGGAAGGTATATAAACCAACCGGGGTTTACAGGGGTTTTTTTTTTATTAGGAAAATATTACTTGAGGACTATGGCCCCCCCGATAACACTATTCGCACACTCCCGCGCACCCAACCCCCCCAAAGTAGCGATCCTCCTCGAAGAGTTTGGCATTGAATATAAGCTCATCACCAAGGTTGGCATCATTCTTCGAATGAGGGGACGGTAATGGATATGGTGTTCACTTGTAGACATTGGGCGATGGCCCACAAGGGGTGAAAAATCCTGAATTCTTAAAAATCAATCCGTACGTATATATCTGAAACACCATCATCGTTCATATGTGTTGCGGTGAAAGAGAGCTTGACGATGTTATTCCATTCCCCACTGCCACAGGAACGGCCGAATCCCGGCCATCATCGACCACTCCAATAACGACAAGATCGTATGGGAGTCGGGCGCGATCCTGCTCTACCTCGCAGAGCGGTTCGACACGACCGGGAAGTTTGTCGGGGACAACCTCAACGATAAGGCTGAAGTTTGGGAATGGCTCTTTTTCCAGGCAAAAAGACGTCATTGCCCAAGATATAACCGAAGCTGAATGCGTTTAATATTATATATTATATATAGGTGTCTGGCCTTGGTCCGATGATGGGTCAGGCGAACTGGTTCATTAATCAGCACCCCGTAAAGGACTTGGACCCCTCGGTGATCGAACGGTATCAAAACGAGTCGTACAGGATTTTTGACGTGCTTGAAAAGCGTCTTGAGCGGGAGGGTGATTGGCTGTGTCTGAAGCGATTCACTATTGTCGGTATGTCGAATTTTTGTATCACTTTAATGTGCAGTTTGCTTGTCCTCACCTCTGATTTTTGTGAAATTCTAGATATGGCACATTACCCTTGTACGTCCCCCTTTTTTTTGTTTTTTTTTTGGAAAGTTTGGGTATAGCTGATGATCAACAGGGTTACTTGTGCATGAAGCTCCCAAGTTGGAACTATCCAAGTTCCCCAAGCTGCAAGCGTACATCGAGAGGATAAAGGGTTTGCCCAGCGTGCAGAAAGCATACGCAAAGCTTGAAAAACTGACCTGAGTTGAATAAATATATGTTTTATTTTATTTTAAAAATTTCACATTGTATTTGAACTCTTCGCTTAAGGGGAGGAATTGATGATCAAGAGGCACAGGCATGATGGTGGAGAGCAAGGGCTGCTGGCTATCAAGACGCGCAGCTTGACTTAATGTTCTGCTCCCTGGACAACTAGAGATTAACAGGCATAGAAAGACATAACTTACACTCCACAAGTGGACGGGACGGTTCGTAGGACTAAATGGATTCCATATATCCCAAACTGAAGGTATATGCAGGTTTCTACTCCCGAATCGATACGGGATAACTCACCAACCAGTCCGATTGCGAACAGGTTTCCACAAACTGTATACGGCTTTACCATCTCTCATCTACCGAGCCCCTCCGTATGTGTCTGATTCCGATTTGAGCCCATACTCCTCAACATCCTCACCTTTGAGAATCAATCTCGTGAAGGAATGGTGAAATCCTGGGAAAGAAAGAGGATGCTTGGAAGATTTCCTTTTCATATAAACGTTTACTCACTCAACTCACTCATTCTACTCGCTCATTCCACATCCGGGAGCCTCGATGATTCAGATTCATGTCTGACGTCATATAACTCTGGGGCTTTAAGTTAGTATCACTTCTTTCCTTCTGATATCTTATGGTAAACGGTTTACATTTCTATCGGCCTCTATCAAACTATATCTGGGTGAATCACGTTCAGCAGAACTTTGAAATTCTATACCATGATTTCTGTTATATACAGCTAAATACGGTTAAAAGCAGAGATTTCTTCATTCTAAGGTACCAATATAGGTAGGGGTTGAAACAGAGGAGGTAGTATGGTAACTGAGCTGTCAAATGATGGTGCTCAATGTCTCGGTATGTTTAAATTCTTTGTTGACAGATAAACCAGGTCTCCTTTTGTAAAATTAGCTCAGCGACGCTGTGCATTGGAATTCCTGGTTTGTTTCACTTGTGCTTCTATTATTTTGTCATGTGCACTCATTATTGCATTCTTCATTCTTTGTGCAAAGATTCTCACGCCAGGGTACTCGCATAGGGAGTCCCAGATCATTGGTTGTGGCATTCTCCCATAGTTCAGGAAGAATGGTGAGAATCCAGTAGTCTCAGAATGCGCATTATTCATTGTGTATTCTATTGCAGGTGATTTATTCACCCAGTCCTTCTGATCCATCTGTATACATTGATGCAACATCTGGGTCATTGTGTGGTTTGCGCGTTCCGTAGCTCCATCTGTCTGAGGGTGAAAGGATGATGAGAGCCTTAATTCAGTTCCCAACAAGCCATGCAATTCCTTCCAAAATGTGCTTGTGAATAGTGAGTCCCTGTCACTTACAATCCTTTCTGGTAACCCATGCAACTTATAGATGACTTCAAATATAATCTCAGTGTTTTGGAACCCGAGAAGCAGTGACAAAACTTTGGTGTGAACCAAGGCAAGTCAAGTTCTCCGACAAGATGCAGGAGGACAACAAAATACACTTGCACTGGCTATTTTTACAGAGAACCCAATTAAGAAATTATACTCTGGAGATTCACGTAATCTGTTATTACAAGAGTAGTGTAATAAAGATTTAACGAGATCTCACGTAGCTGTGCAAACTGTCTTTATTGATTCTGATCCAGGTCGTTTGTCCAAAGAGAATATTTAAGGGGGGTCTTGTCAGGTATCCTGTTCGTTACATATAGAATTAATAGTTTAAGAGTGTGAAACTATTAGTTCTAGACTGGTTTAGATTTATTTCCACTTTTCTATTTTTTATCTGACTTTAGTTTTTAAAGAGGTAGCCTGCCACTTTGGTAGCAAGGTTAAGGTTCACTCTTTGGAATGAACCTTATTCAACAGGTCTTCAGACCCTTTGTTGAGTGTGGCTTCTGGTCTTCGGACCAGTTACCTAAGCAGACTTTGGTCCACTTATGAGAGTGCTGCTGGCACTGATTTAATCCTGTGGATTAAGATGGGTGAAAAATGATTGTTATTTTACACTACATAACTAGCTTCTTTTATACTAATTCTAATCTAATTATGTAATCTCCTGATAAGGCAGCCCATCCTCTATATCATATAGAACAACATTTGTACTGTAAATGTGATTGGATTTTATGCCCACAACCATTACTTGCTTGATTTATTAAATTTTGAATCCAAAACTAAGCCCTAACATAAGTGTTGAGGGGCAGCTGCTAATTACACTCTTCTACCTTTTGACTCTTTTTCGAACACTTCTCCCTTACTAGCATTGTGTGACTAGCTCATAGGTACTATAGGGGTTGCCCTTACACTCACACATCCCTATGAGGTCTCCAAAAATAGTCTATAATAACATACTTTACCTGACCCTACCCTACTCTTACCTGACCCTACCCTACTCTTACCTTACTCTATTCTACTCTATCCTTACTGTAAGGGCAACCTACTTGGATTTCTTTCTAGGATTTTCCCCCTTGCCAGGTGAGTTTCTTTGTGTACTATAAATAGTATACAAATACTATGTAATATGGTCTGCACAAGTAAGATTCCTCCTTGTCAGCTCTGTGTGAGCTTACTGGCAAGTTATGTATTATAAATAGTATGCAAAATACTATGTAACATGGTCTGCATGAGTAAGAGTCCTCCTTGTCAGCTCTGTGTGAGTTTACTGGCAAGTTGTGTACTATAAATAGTATGCAAAATACTAGGGCTTAAAACCTGTGAAAATAGATAGATTGAGAGCCACCAATGGCAGGTCGAGACTTGAGAAAACACACCTCAACTCTTCCCTTGCCAAACTATATAGCTACTGTAACTGTGATATAACAAACCTGTCACAGTCAGTAAGAAAGACAAAAGAGAAACAAAAATATTATTATATATTTTTTGTTGTCAAGATATGGCTGATTTAAGTGAATATTTTCATCAGGAGAGGTTTGGACTTTTAAAGACTGATTAAGCTCGAAAAAATGACCAGAAATGACAGGGGGCATTCCCAAGTCCCTGTTAGAACCAACGGATTTTTCTTAGTAATTATACACATTTTCCTGTTCATTTCAAGACTAAAACCCGAATATTTCACCCAATTCTATTCCCCTCAAGGGGAAACTTCTCACAGGGTTCAAAGACAATACAAAGGACCTACAGGAATATTTTCGCGATTTTAGGAGCATTTTTGGAGGAATACCATCTACTTGGCCTGGTACCTGACCCAAGAACCCAAATAGTTCCTCAGGGCTGATGGATGGGAGATCACTGATGGGCAAGCAATCTTAATATGATTCTTTTTTATACTCTTCTATCTTTTTCCAGGGCACGGCCCAAATCTTTTTCCTTGCCCACATACCCACGTTCCATCACGCACCCGGCCGTATCAGAATGGCCTCCGATTACAGTCCGATAAATTTTCATGGTTACATAGCCCTTTCATTTCTTATAAATACCTAGATGTATCTACCTAAACTATAGACAAGTAGAAATCACTTTTCTACACCCCACTCTCACTAAGACCCGAGATATCACTAGGGAATGGCATGGGTCACCCACGGGTCAAATGTAGGTGACCCGCACCCGACCCATGGGAAACCCAAACCCATCAACCCATGGGTTTTTTCCCATGGGTCGACGGGTCTCGGGTGCGCGCCGCACCCGCACACAATACGTCGCGTACGTCGCGTTCATCACGGCACATGCGCATATGTCGCGTACGTGGCGGCGCGTGTGTGTACGGGCGTTGCGTACGTCGTGTTCATCGCGGTGCATGCGCATACGTCGCATACGTCGCGTACGTTGCATACGTGGCGGCGTGTGCATGTACGGGTGTTGCGTACGTTGCGTTCGTCACGGCGCGTGCGCATGCATCACGTTCGGGGCGTCGCATTCATGTCAGCGCGTGCACGTACACGTTCATCGCATTCGTGTTGGAGTTGACGCCCCGGGTTAGGCCCGGGTCACGGGTGCTCGTGGCTTGACCCGCACCCACACCCAAGGACACCCAACCCGGTGACCTGTGCGGGTTGGCCTGACCCGTGCATTTCCCTAGATATCACCAAAACTCCATTCCACGCTGAACCGAAGGTTAAGCGCCGGGCATCGCACTTTCCTATTTCGGACGAAAACACCAGAAACTCATCGTACCAGTCCCTGGACCGAGAGTTAAGTTCTCAATACTAAATAATATTTTTACATTTCACCCTCTATTATTTTTACCTTGTGGGAGGACCACAATTCCATAAACCGGCGCTTTGGCGCCCAGGCCGGTTTCCCGGAATGGCGCCTAAGCAGAGGCTAAACCCGGGACTCAGCTCCCAGTAGATCATCAATAGAACAACACTTTACCTAGCGACAAATACAATAAAAATCACGATAAAATCAAGGGGATTATTCTCGTATTTATAGAGCCAATATTTCAATATTATTCCCCGGGAAAAGCCCACAGAAATCTAATCTGCTACACCAAACTACAGTCCCCAACACTATTCCCCCTCCAAACCTCTACAAATGCACCCTGTTTTCCTTTGCTTGTCAGAAATCTAGGGACTTCCTCCTGCAGAGGAATCTTCTCTGTACCTGTATGGTGAACTAAACAGTGCATCAGAAGGTGAGAACTCTGGATACCCTAACTCCCATTGATTTCTCATTTGTTCAGCAATAGAAGGCCTCCATTTCATCACTCGCCAGTTGTTTTGCCCAGAATTGTCTCCCAAAAGGTCTTCATCATCAGCTCTCTTCCTCTTCAAAGAAGAACTGACTCCCATGGAGTGAGAGGTGACCAATGGGGTGGTCCACCAGTTGACATATCCCTCTAGAGATGATTGTGTGAGTGAGTTTGAATGCATATATGCAGGGATCATACCTGAATCTTCCTCATTCCCAGTTACTTCTTCTTCAGACCTGTCAGGATAGTCAAGTTAAATATGGTATGATATCTCCCCTTCATTTAGTTCAGCTTGTTGAATGGGAGTCCATTTCTAGGATGTAATATTTTTTTCCAAACAAATCTCCTGGGCCCTCAGAATCCAGGCAGTAAGTTTCCTCCCTAGTTATTGCCAGAGTTCTATCTATTGGGTGCTCTCTTCTTTGGATGTTAGAAACTTTTAAGAGGTTGAGGTAGAGACAATGGGCCAGTGGTAGTTCCAGGTGAATCATCCCTATCTCCTGCAACATTTCTTCAGGGATAGAGAGGGGCATAGGATTATAATTAAAGGATAAAGAAGGAAGATAAAGAAGGATTAGAGAAGTAACAGAAGCAGAAGGGATAAAGGAAACAAAGTCAGAAAGCTTTTCAGAACCTGGCAATTCAGGCTCAGTAATTACTAAAATCCATGGCCATATCAGTGGCATGCTTACCAGCAGTTCTGGTAAGACTAAGTCATTGGATATGACCTATGCCATGCTGTTCTGATGGCTCATTGGGAATATCAGGACCAATGGATTCCCTAACACACACCTAAACATTGCTGCCTAGGCACCTTGATGGCAAAGTTGTCAATATTGCCATCCCAATCAAGGCAGATGAGCAAGCAGGGATAGATGGGGGAGGATAGATGAACAATAGGCATAGACAAAGAGGAATCTTTCTTATACAGACCTTGGTACATAGTATTTACATACTATTTATAGTACACAACTTGCCAGTAAGCTCACACAGAGCTGACAAGGAGGAATCTTACTTGTACAAACCATGTTACATAATATTTTGCATACTATTGATAGTACACAACTTGCCAGTGTTGGAGAAATGCTAAAATATCTATTAATAGAGTGTAGTTACCCATCTAGTTACCCATGACTGCACTATGTCCACTGAGTGTTTAAGTATTTACTATAAGTAGTTCACCATGTACTTTGTTAAAAACTACTGGTAAATAACCCAGCCACTCTGTTGATGAGTGCCTCATTTTAGTAGCCAATGAGCCAATGTCTTGTTCCATTGAGTTTCTATCTTTGTTTTCCTATTCCTCTCTCCTACATGCTTCTAGAGCCAGGAGGAATCTTACTTGTGCAGACCATGTTATATAGTATTTTGCATACTATTTATAGTACACAACTTGCCAGTAAGCTCACACAAAGCTGACAAGGAGGAATCTTACTTGTGCAGACCAGATTTTGGAGAAGTATGACACTAATTTTTATTTGAGAGTGAGAAAGTTAACTGCATTCACAATTAGAACTGAATGATGTTATACTCTACAAAAAAGGCTAAATTATGGCTGATTGTAAATTTCCAATCAGTGGCACTAAATCATGGAGAGGTTGAAGAGGAAAAGAAAACATTATAGGGAGTGTAACCTACATCTATTTCATTGTTGAGAAAGCTCACCAGATCTTGTATTTGTCACTACTGTAGTTGAGAGAATTAATCATATATTTCATTTGACAGGAAACTCACCATGTGACTGGGCAGTGAGGTGGTTGAGTGTGTCATGATATTGGATCAGCCATGTAATTTTACACTTTTTATTTCCCATAGTGATAGGTTGGGCTAGAAAAAGTTGCCCTGAAAACTTTGAATGTTATATAGTATTTAGCATACTATTTATAGTACACAACTTGCCAGGAGGAATCTTACTTGTGCAGACTATGTTACATAGTATGCAAAATATGTATGTCATCCTGTGTAGTATTTGCATACTATTTATAGTATATAAAGAAACTCACCTAGCAAGGGGAAAAATCCTAGGGGCCCTTGTCAGTGAACTTAACACCCTGTAAACCCTTTTCTTACATACCAGTTCTTCAACATACCTTAATTGTGTGTACTGAGCTCACTGGCAAGGGCCCCTAGGATTTCTTTCTAGCATATGGTTGCTAAGACAAGCCTCATAATGACATGAAGGTGTTGGGGTATGATTTTATTCCCCTCCATTTGTGCTTTGCACTTGCACTTTATTTTTCTTTTGTGCTTTTTTCTTTTACATTTGCATTCTCCAGTACTAAAGATTAAGCACCCATATGAAGCACAAATACACACCTTTGGGCTTTGTCTTTATCACCTATATTGACAAACCCCAAAGGCCCTTGTTGTTTTGTATGTGACAGCTAAGAGTCTTCATAGATCTTCCTTGCCATCAAACGGCACCTATACAACCAAAGTATCTACAACATTATGTAAACTAGCACTCCCACTTGATAGTGATACTATTTATATACTATTTATGTACTATTCACATACTATCCAGGGCCTAATCTAGGTACTTGAACTTTGAGTTTACCTACAGATACTATCAGACAACTAGTAGAGAGGTCCAGAACTAAAAATATAAGCTAGATACATGCAAGCTGCTTACCTGGTAAAGAGGTCCAGAAGAGAAAGAACAAAGGACCCCCTTACCTAAGCAGTGACTGTATAGCTACTGTGACAGTGACATTGTTGAAGATTGTAACAGCAATCTGGCCATGCATGAACCAGATGAAGGCGGCTAAGATCCACCATAGCAGATCGATGGGACCCAGATGTAACAACACCCGGCTTAGACATGGATGACACAGTGAAGGTACAGGCTTAGTACGCAAATTATTAATATTCATTTTCTAGAACTATATATATAGCGTGTAGTTAGATCTGAATGTAACAACTTCTTGAGAGATTAAATATCATTAATATTCCCTTGATCTACAGGTTATGCGCCCGGGCCATAACTGATTAACTATATTACACCCCACACCGTCTATTATGTCTATTACATCGAATGCTTACAAGGTTGACCCCTTGAATGGGGACAATTATATTATGTGGCGATGGCGCCTAGAATGGGTCTTAGAAGATCTAGATCGATGGGTGATAACCGACAGATTGGAGACGGAACCACAGCCGATAGATGCCAGGGTACCTACCAAAGCAGAACAGATGGCGATCGCTGAATGGAAAAAGAAAAAGAAAAAGGTGCAAAAAGAGATATGTCTTAGGATATCTGATGAGTATTCTGGTATATATTGATCAGGATACTACTAGGGAAATACATGGGTCAGGCAACCTGCATGGGTCACCAGGTCGGGTGTCCTTGGGTGTGGGTGCAGGTCAAGCCACGAGCACCCATGACCCAGGCCCAACCCGGGGCATCAACTCTGACACGAATGCAACTTACGTGTACGTGCATGTGCTGACACGGACATGATGAAACCGCCATACGTGCATGTGACACCACAAATGCAATGAACGCGCCATACAAGTCGTATGCATCATATGTGCCAGTATACGCCATATGCACCGCACGCGCCGTATATGTCATATGCGCCATACGTGTCATACGCACCATACACGCTGCAATGCCATACATGTGGTATGCACCATATGTGTAGTACACGCCACACACGTGCAGGTGTGGTGTGCACCCGACACCGGTCGACCCATGGGAAAAAACCCATGGGTTGATGGGTTCAGGTTTCCCATGGGTCGGGTATGGGTCACCCACATTTGACCCATAGGTGACCTGTTCCATTCCCTAGATACTACTGCTACAAAAATATGGAGCAGACTGCATGGGATCTTCGATTCTAAAGCGGCGATCGGAATCATTAATATCCGCCAGGAATTTTTCCGAACAATGGCTGTGGATGGTGCTAACATGGATGAGCACATCCGGAAGATGTGTGGGCTATACCAACAACTGAATGCCAGGCGTCAATTAATTTCCAACAATGACTTCAGTAATACATTGCTCACTTTATTACCGGACACCTGGGCCACATTCATAACTACAATCAATGCAATCGGGACAGCAATCAACTCCGAAACACTGATTGCCAGGATCCTGGATGAAGATCGATCGTGGAGCACTGCTACTATTAAACAGACAGTGCTTAAGGCACAATACAACCCTGGTAACAGGCGCAAGGGCAGAGATAGAGCACCTGGCGCTACCAAAGGGAATTGCCGGAACTGTTGCAAAAAGGGGCATTATATTAAAGATTGTTGGGTAAAAGGGGGCAGCAAAGAAGGCCAGGTACCCAAGTGGTTCAAGGAGCCGAAAGATCAGGACTCCACCAAAGCAATCTAAACATGAGGATCTGACATTTATGGCCTATATTAAGGAGGTCACACCGGTGGCAATCTCAGCATCAGATTGGCTGGCTGACATGGCTGCAACAACATACATTGCACGTAGCCAAGAAAATTTTATTATGTATACAGAAGAAAAGTTGGAAATCAATGGAATTGCCCCAGGAAATTGACTAAAAACCAAGGGTCGCAGTACAATAATAATAGAATTCAAAGCGAATGGTAGAATATTCCCCACGACCTTGCATGATGTCAAACATGCACTGGACTCCCCTAACAATCTTATCTCAGTTGGGTAGCTAACTGATCACAGTCACATGGCTAAATTTACATCTTCAGGGGTTGAGTTCATTTCCACCCCAAAGGCACTATATTTGTGATCGGATGGAAGCAAAACCAACTTTACAAAATGCACATGATTACCAAATCTCCAGGTCAGGCATGGGACTTTGCAGCTGTAACCAAGGGATGAACTTTAGATAAATGGTACCAGGTACTCCGCCATATTAATATCTTATACTACCCAGGCACTTCACAAGAATCAATTGGTCGCAGGGCTAATGATTGATGACACACAAGCGCTGACTCAATGTACGGCATGTATTTAAGGCAAGCGCCATGTGGAGCCATTCCCCAAGGAATCACATGAATGGGTCCAGGAGATCGGCAACCTCGTAGTATCCAATGTGTGGGGCTGTAAGGGCAACCTAAGCAGGTGTTCTACCCTAAGGTGGCACACTGGCGAAGGGGGATCCAAAGATTTAGTATGGTACCTAATACATGGGGGCTAGCCTACCTGGCGAAGGTGATGGCAGGGAAGGTCTAATAAGACTGATAACTGACACACAGAGCAACAAGTGCCTTTGGAGCTTGTCAATATGGATGCTAAAGACAAGTATATAACAAAGTAACTACTAACCTTTGGGGCTTGTCAATATGGATGCTAAAGACAAGGCCCAAAGGTGTGCAATGGTGCGTTGTTATGGGCGCTTAATTTAAGTGCCAGAGAACGCACATGCAAAAGAGAAAAGCGCAAAAGAGAACCAAAGATGTAAGTGCAAAACACAAATGCAGGGGAATAAAATCATGACCCAACACCCCCCCTGATGAGTTACCACTGCAATACTCACATGCGCTTTTCAATCCCCATCAGTTTCCTACACCTCTCCACTTTAACTCGCTCCAATGGCTTGGTGAGTAGATCAGCAGCCATGTCAGTGGTGGGAATGAAGAGAGGACTGAGCGTGCCAGCTGCAACTTCATCACGAAGCCAGAAGAACCGCAAATCAAGGTGTTTCATCTGACCATAGTGTTCAGGGTTTTTGGCAACAGAGATTGCAGATTGGTTGTCAATGCGAAGGGTAGAGGGTGAATCAAAAGTATACCCAAGTTCACCAAGGAACTGTCTAAACCAGACCACTTCCTTTCCAGCATGAACAGCAGCAACAAATTCTGCCTCAGTGGTGAAGAGGGCTACTATGGTTTGGAGTTTGCTGGACCAGCTGATCGCACCTGTGCCCATTTTGAGGAGATACCCACTGGTAGACTTGCCATTGTCTGGGTTCCCAGCATGGTTAGCATCGGTATAGCTTTCAAAGAGTTCACCTGATGGTGAGGGTGCATAGACAAGCTGATAATCCATGGTCCCCTTCAGATATCGAAAGAGGTGTTTGACTGCTTTCCAGTGTGCCATGCCAGGGTTCTGATTGAACCGGCACAAGACTCCAACAGCATAGGAAATGTCAGGACGAGTTGCAACTGACAGATACATCATGGACCCAACAGCGGATGCATAAGGGATGTTCTTCATCTCAGCAAATTCCTCAGGAGTTGTAGGGGACATGGAGGATGACAATTTGAGACCTGGGTCTATGGGTGTGGTGACAGGTGCACTGTCTGCAAGGTTGTAGCGATCAAGCATGTCAGAGATGTACTGACACTGTGAGAGGCAGAGACGTCGTTGTGAGCGGTCCCGAGTGATTTCAATGCCAAGTAGGCTGGAAGTAGGCCAAGGTCACGTAGCTTGAACTGTTTTGCAAGTTCAGTCTTCACATAGGAGATGGCAGATAGAGATTTGGAAGCAAGGGTGAGATCATCAACAAAGACAGGGAACAGCATAGGAAATGTCAGGGCGAGTTGCAACTGAAAGATACATCATGGAGCCAACAGCTGATGCATAGGGAATGTTCTTCATCTCAGCAATCTCCTCAGGAGTCGTAGGGGACATGGAGGATGACAATTTGAGACCTGGGTCTATGGGTGTGGTGACAGGTGCACTGTCTGCAAGGTTGTAGCGATCAAGCATGTCAGAGATATACTGACACTGTGAGAGGCAGAGATGTCGTTGTGAGTGGTCCCGAGTGATTTCAATGCCAAGTAGGCTGGAAGTAGGGCCAAGGTCACGTAGCTTGAACCGTTTTGCAAGTTCAGTTTTCACATGGGAGATGGCAGATAGAGATTTGGAAGCAAGGGTGAGATCATCAAAAAGACAGGGACTAGGATTTTGACATTGTCTCTGAGCCAGATGTAGATGCTGGTGTCAGACATGATGCAAGTGAAGCCTAACTCATGTAAGACGGTATCCAGCTTCTTGTTCCATACCCTGGGTGACTGTTTGAGTCCATAAAGCACCTTGAGCAGTCTCCAAACATGATCGGGTCCACCCTGGTGAAATCCCTCAGGCTGCTGAAGATAGACCTCTGTGTCAATTTCACCATTCAGGAAAGCACTGGAAATGTCAAGGGATTCAAGTTCCAGGTCCTCAATGGCAGCAATTGCCAGAATGGCACGAAGTGCAGCAAACTTGGCAGTGGGTGCAAATGTCTCTGTGTAGTCAAGTCCAGGACGCTGACTGTAGCCCTTGGCCACAAGACGAGCCTTGTAGCACTCAATGGAACCATCAGGATGACGTTTGACCTTGAACACCCAACGAGAGCCAATAGCTTTACGACCAGCAGGGAGCTTGACCAGTTCCCAAGTCCCATTTGTCCCCAATGCCTGAATCTCCTCCATAGCAGCATCAAGGTAAAGCTGACCATCAGGACGCTTCAGTGCCTCCGCAAGTGTCCTGGGCTCCATCCCACTGACTTTGAAGACATACTCCATGGCAGCAGCAG